>CAUYPK010031248.1:0-16390 GCA_963574355.1 Loris lydekkerianus
ATGGCTTGTGTTTTTTAATCCAGTCAGCCAATCTATGTCTCTTCAGTGGGGAATTCAAGCCATTAACATTTATTGAGATAATTGATAAGTGTAGTAGTGTTCTATTCATCTTATTTTGTGAGAGTCCATTGCTTAGTTTTATCTTTTGCATCTGTGTGGGGGTTAGGTTCTGTCCTTTAATTTCTGAGTTCCTACTTTACTGCTGATCCGTTGTGATGGTCAGTGTGTAGAACAGGTTGAAGTATTTCCTGTAGAGCTGGTCTTGTTGTGGCGAATTTCCTCAATGTTTGTATAGCCGTAAATGATTTGATTTCTCTGTCAATTTTAAAGCTTAGCTTAGCAGGGTACAAAATTCTTGGCTGGAAATTGTTCTGTTTGAGTAGATTAAAGGTAGGTGACCATTGTCTTCTTTCTTGGAAAGTTTCATTAGAGAAGTCTGCAGTCACTCTGATGGATTTGCCCCTGTAAGTCAACTGGTGCTTACTTCTCACAGCTTGCAGAATCTTTTCTTTTTTCTTGACTTTGGACAGGTTCATCACAATGTGTCTTGGAGAAGCTTGGTTAGAGTTGAGGTGACCTGGGGTCCAATATCCCCCTGAAAGAAGTGTATCAGAATCTTTGGTGATATTTGGGAAATTTTCTTTTATAATATTCTCTAGTTTGGCTTCCATTCCTCTGGGGCATTCTTCTTCCCCTTCTAGTATTCTCATAACTTGTATGTTGGAACGCTTCATAAGGTCCCATTATTCTGACAGTGAACGTTCTGCTTTCTCTCTCTTCTTTTCTGTCTCTTTTACTATCTAAGTTATCTCAAGAACTTTGTCTTCTACCTCTGAAATTCTTTTTTCTGCATGGTCTAAACTGTTGCTGATACTTTCCATTGCATCTTTAAGTTCCCTAATTGACTGCTTCTGTTCTTTCAGCTCTGCTGTATCCTTTCTATATTCTTCATATCATTCATCTCTTATTTGATTCTGTTTTTGAATTTCCTTTTGGTTATTTTCCACTTTGTTAGCAGTTTCCTTCATTGTTTTCATCATGTGTATTCTAAATTCCCTTTCTGTCATTCCTAACATTTCTTTATAGGTGGAATCCTCTACAGTAGCTACCTCATGGTCCCTTGGAGGGGTTGTTCTGGAGTGGTTCTTCATGTTGCCTGGAGTTTTTCTGCTTATTCTTCCTCATGAGTGATTTCTTTCATCTGTTTTTTTTTTTTTGCCCTAATTTTCCTTTCACTTTTTCTTGGTCTTTAAGTTCCCCAGCTTGTGGACTAAGGTTTTGATGAGTTCTTTTGGTATAGCACTAGAAGGATGAGAAGGTTGAAAAGCAAGAAGGGATGAAAGAAAGAAGGAAAGAATGAAAAGAAAATAGAGAACAGAGAGGGGGTGAGTAAAAGGAATATTGACAAAACGAAGAGAGGCACAGAAAGGGGGAGACAGAGCAATATTGGTGTACAGTAGGGTACTTTGACACAACCTTAAAAAACCCCAACCTCTGGGGGTGCCTGGATGGTTGGTTCCATTGAGGTCAGCAACTCTTTGTTAACCTGATCAGACACAGTACCCCACCTCCACAAAGTAGAGAGGAAAGACAAAAATGCTATAAATCAAACCAAAACAAGCAAACAGAAAACTTTACGGGATAAAATTGGGTGAAAAACCATATAATAGGGGTAGAAATACTAGCAAAAATGAAGTTCTAGTTATTGAAAAAGGCAGCAATGGGAAATTGTATTTATACTAGAAAACTGGAGAAAGAAAAGAAAAAATTTTTACGGAAAAGGTTGAAATTAGAAAACAAAACAACAACATCAAAATAAACAAAAAACAAACAAAGAAAGCAAACAAACAAAAACAACCAAAAACAAAGCAGTATATATATTTTGTTGAATATTGTCTGGGCAACAGGTGGTCTTCTGGGGTGTGAGATGTTAATTACAATGCTGATATGACTGGAGGCCTCCGCTGATTTCTCACACCCCACAGGATAGACACCCTAAGTCTCTCTTCAGCCCTCTTAAAAGGCACTTTTAGCTTCTAAACTTGCTAAGTAGAAGCTTTTCCAGGAAAGTGCTTGTTGCTGGAATCACTGGTGAAGTGGCTATCCACTTACCCAGTATGCCAAAACTGGTCTCACTCTGCCCCTGATGGTTAGGGCTGTAAGGCTGCTCAGACCCTGCCTTTAGGCTGCTCAGTCACTAGGTTACTAGTTCCGGCCTTATCCTTGCTCTGCAACCCCCTAGGGCGGACCTTGTTGGGGAAGTTCTCTCACAATGGCTCCCTGCAGCCCACAGCCAAACACTATTAGCTCCGTCCTTCTGGCTCAGTGGCTCAGTCTGGGGTCCCAGACAATGCCCAATGTCCTCCGCACTCCTGCTCAAGCTCTCCCCAAGGCAGTTCAACTGAGTGCCAAGTCCAAAAACACCAAAACAGTTCACAGGTAAGGCCTTTCCAGTTTGTAGTCTCGCTGCTACTGCACTTACAGCTGTCAGCGGGATTAGACTGATCGAACACACATGATTACTTGCCAGTTTTCCACTGTTTTTGTCCTCCTTTTGGGGTCCAGAAGTCTCTCACTGACTCCCTGTATCCTCAAAGGGATGATTATAGGCAGATCCCACCAGCCAGAGATGCCTGGAGTCTTATCTCCGCAGACTCATGGTGCCCAGATGCAAGGAAGCTGTTACTCGGCTGCCATCTTGCTCTCCACCTCCATTTTTGTTTTCTAACATTCTACTCTGTGACCCTCTATAGAAGGTGATGGGGCTGAGGGCAGTGGCCCATATCTGTAATCCTGGTACTTTGGGAGGCTGAGGCCAAAGCATAGCTTGAGGCTCCAAGTTGAATACCAGCCTGAGCAAGAGTGAGACCCTACAAAAAATGCATACTCAATTCTTATATGAAACCAGTAGATGAACTAATACATGACCACACAAGAGAAAAACTCAATTCAATTCAAGTTGGGGGGAAGGGTGAGGAGGGAGGAGAAGAGGAGAAGAGGGAGGGAGATTGATGTGCTCCAACTTAATAAGCACAATGTAGGGTATATGGCACACCCCTCTGGGTGTAGGACACAACTACAACAGGGACACTACCACTACCTAACAAATGCAAACACTATAACCTAATTGTTTATAACCTCTTATTAATCTGAAATAAAAACTTTCCATCTAAAAAAATAAATTTATATTTAATATGCATTTCTAATAATATATGTTTGAATCTTGTTTTAAAATGTCATCTTTCAAGAAGAGATTAATTCACTTATATTTATTAAAATGATTGCTTTTTTAGGTTGATGTCTATCACCTTGCTATTTATTTTCTATTTTTCCCATCTGTTCTTTGGATCTGTTGTTGACAAATTATCTCAGCTTTCATTTGTCTGAGTTGTCCTCATTCTGTCTTCTTTTGTGAAACGTACTTTAATTGGATATAGAATT
This sequence comes from Loris lydekkerianus, assembly GCA_963574355.1. Lineage (NCBI taxonomy): Eukaryota > Metazoa > Chordata > Mammalia > Primates > Lorisidae > Loris > Loris lydekkerianus. The sequence goes on from CAUYPK010031248.1 coordinate 3,442, forward strand.
CTAGGTAGACACTTCTTTTTTCTTTCAACATGTTAAAGATGTTCTCCATTATCATTTGTTTTCCACTATTTTTCAAAAGACTCCAACCATCATTATTAATATAGTATCCCTAAATGTAAAATATGCTTTCATTTCTGCACGATTTTAAGACTTTCCCTTCATTTTTGATTCTTAGCAGTTTAAATATGAGATGACTACCTGTGTTTTTCTTTGTATTCAGTTTTGGGGGGTTGCTGAGATTTCTAGATCTGGAGTTGATAATCTTTCTTAGTTTTGGGATGTCTGGGCCTTTAGGTCATCAAATATTGACACATTCTTTTTCATTTTTCAAGAGTCTACTTAGTGATATTTGTAGATATGTTCAATAGGTATCTCATATACTTTTCTCATGTAAAAAAAAATCATTCTTCTTCTTGTTTTTCTTGTAGTTAATATTAGATAATTTTTGTTGACTTCTCTTCAGTTTTACTAATCTTTTCCTCTACAGTGTCTGATGCCAAGCTCAGATTTAAGTCATCCATTGGATTTGTTAATTTAGATATTGTACCTTTTAATTCTAAATTCATGTTTTTGGAGTTTTCACCTTTTTTGTACTGAAATTCTCTATTTAGAAAAACCAAGGTTTTCTAATCCATTTTCATGTTTGTAGTAGTTATTTTAAAAAGTCTTGTGTATTAATTTGAACATGTTGGTGATTGGTGAATATTTTATTGGTAAATATTTGTTGGTTATTGGGTCATATTTTTTGCTTGTTCACATTATTCATTTACATATTTTTATTTTGAAAAAGTTTACACATAATATTTGTGCATATTTATGGGTTACATAGTGATATTTGGTACATACAATGTGTAGTAATCAAATCAGAGTAATTAGCATACCCATCACCTCAAACATTTATCATTTCTTTGTTTTGAAAACATTCAAAATAATCTTTTCTAGCTGTTTGAAAATAGAGTTACTGTTGGCCAGGTGTGGTAGCTCACACCTATAATCCTAGCACTCTGGGAGGCTGAGGCAAGTGGATTGCTCTGAGCTCAGGAGTTTGAGACCAGCCTGAGCCAGAAGGAGACTTTGTCTCTGAAAAGAAAAAAAAAAAGCTGGATGTTGTGGCGGGTGCCTATATTCCCAGCTACTTGGGAGGTGGAGGCAAGAGAATCACTTAAGCTCAAGAGTTTGAGGTTGCTGTGAGCTATAGTGCCACAGTACTCTAACAAGGGCCACAAAGTGAGACTCTGTCTCAATCAATCAATCAATCAATAAAATAAAATAAAAACCAACAAAAAAATTTCAAACTAAAAGAAGTACAAAAAATTCAGGAAAAATAAAACAATTTTTTAAAGTTATTGTTAATTATTGTCAGCCTACAACTATAGAACACTAAAACCTATTCCTCCCAACTTTTTGTATCTTTTAACAAATCTCTTTCTCTCTCCCCTCCCTTTGCCCTTCTCATCCTCTAGTAAACACTATTCTACTTTTTGCTTCTATTAATATAATATCAACTTTTTTAGCTTTTACATTATGACACTTCTTCACATTATTAATTGTGAACCAGATAGCATATATAAAACATAGCAGAAGCTGAAATAGATACTAATTTTAATCCGGAAAAAAATTGCTCTTTTTTTCTTTGGGAAGCTGGGGTAGTAGACAGTTTCCTTCAATCTAATAACAAATTGAGCTGTTACAGAGCCAAGCTGAGTTACTACTTTTGTTAGTTCCAGTTTACTTCTAATTTTGCATATTTTGAGGATGCAATTAATCCTCTTCCAGCAAGATTTTGGGTCCAAGCACTGCAGGACTGTGTCTTCTATCTCTGCTAAGCTCCATCCTGCATAGTCTCCCCATAGAGGGGGATTTATAGATGACAGAGAGTGTTAAGTTTTTGTGTTCCTCCAGATTTCAGTACCTTGACAGCACACACAGGGACATTAAGAGATAGCACCAGATTTTACCAGACTCATACCCCTCTTAGACTATGCTAATGTCCCTAGAAATAAAAGTGAGCAATGGTTTCTGCTTACCTAGTAAAGGCTCATTCCCCTCTTGAATTTAGTTCTTTTTGACCTATTTGTATCTAAGCATTTCAACAGCTACCAAGAAAAATTTTATTTTTTAGTTCATCTTATAAATTCTCATTGCTAAGTTGGGAATGTTTGTATCATAACAAAGAGAAGGAGTAGAGACATGTTTGGTTGTCCTGAAGAAGTGATCATGATTTGACATCCAAAGATTTTAGGTATTCCATAACAACCACATGCAATTTTAATTAAAGATACACCATTAAGCATGGGAAAATTGTCATTTTTGTAAGTATGATATTTCTTAGTGCTAACAAATTTTCTACAGAAAAAGTTTCTTATTTATGAAACTGGTAGAATTGGGTCTGATGGATTGAAATATTGTTTTTCATTAGTATTTCAGCAATGATCTGAGAATACTCTATATGGCCCAAAGATTCTACACTAGATGATTCAATGGATGTCCACACCTCATCTAAAATGTGAGTGACAAGGCCTGGAGCAACATACTACTTTAAAGATGTATCACACACGAAGTGGCAGCTGTAAGTAGAGAGTAAATAAATGCTTTTACTTTCCTTTTAATCAATACATTTTTTATAATAGCCATTTCATGTTTCAATAAAATTCTGTCTTCAAATTTATTTGAAGCCAGTGAATTACTTTTATATTCATAACTAAGGGATTTTTTTGCATTTTTAGTTTTGATGTGATCTATTTAATACCATGTTTCTTTCTTTCTTTCTTTTTTTTTTTTTTTTTGGCTGGGGCTGGGTTTGAACCCGCCACCTCCGGCATATGGGGCTGGTGCCCTACTCCTTTGAGCCACAGGCACCACTCAATACCATGTTTCATAAAAAAAAGTAAGGCTGTTGTGTTTGAGGAATAGTCTGTGCAGAGGACCTTTGAAATGCTATAATTTAGGGATATTACTAAAAGTATGATCCATTTTCCTTAAGTCATAGGAAGTTTGCATCATATCAATTTTATGTATGAGAATATTTTATAAACAATCATCTACTATAAAAGCATAGATTACATAACACATTATTTCAACAAATCATTTTTTCTGTGTTTGTCAGGCACTGTGCTAGACACAGAAGCATGATCTGGTGTGGGAGAGATATGGATACAGATGACAGCAAGTATTGGGACAGGTGCAGAAATAGCAATGGGACCAGTGGACTGGAGAAGGAGGGGCAGGGAGAAGTCAGAGAAATCACTGGAACATGAGGGGAAGCATTTTGGAGGAAATAATCCAGACAAGCAGAGAAGGGGACCTAAGCTGAGAAGATCATTTCAAAGACAAGAGACCACAGGCAGCAAGGTAAGAGAACTAAAGGGCCCAGCCCTATCAGGGATAAGCAAGGAGCTTGGTGTGGCTGCTGCCTTGTAAGCAACCTGACACTTAGGAGCACAGTTGGAGATGAAGTTATTAAAGCAGCAGCCAGAATGGGGAAGGTTTTCTGCGTCCTACAAACATTTCTGACATTATCTTGCGGAAGATGAAATGACACTGGAGAATTCCAAGCAGGAGTTCCACGCTAAGGTTGCATTTCTGAGATTGCTCACAGGGGAATGCAGAGAGCTCCTGAGCAACGTGCCCAGAAGGCCAGCATCCTCCACCCAGGGGAAGAGCAGACACCCCGGGGGAGCAACTAGGGGCAGAGGAGAGAGTAGATGTGGGGGGATCAAAATATTCTTGTTAGGGAAGCCTGGAAATGTATTCTTATAGGCCTGAAGTAAGTAGCCAATGCCTTCAAAAAAGAGCAAAAATATAAAATATCTTCAAAAAAAATCAAGATGTACTAGAAAAGAGTCAAAAGAAAATCTGAATGAATGGAGAAAGATATTTTGTCTACACTCACCAGAATGATCTGCATATTCAATGCAGACCAAATAAAAAAACTGAACAAGTTATCTTAAAGGCATACAATAAGGACATGTAAAAATTCACCTGTAGAAAAACATAGGCAAAATTATCTAAGAAAAGTTTGACATATAAGATTTTGAAACTAGCAGTAAAGATGCAGATAAGGAAAATATTATGGCAGTAGAGTAAAAACAGAACAAATCGAGGAAACAGCATAAAGTGTCTAACAATAGACCCTTGTATAAATGAAGCTTGGAATATACCTTCACTGTGGAATAGATGGATTCTTCAATAAGTAATGTGACAATTTGGTAAAAATAACAATGTAAAATGCCTGCTACATACATGTAAAATCAAGTACATAAATTCCAACTGAAATAAAGTCCCAACAAAAATGTGCACAAATGTCCATGTATGTGTGTGTGCCCGTGTGTGTACATATGTAATTAGAGGACAGGATGTAGGTTTTTTGGATGGGGTTGGGTTTGAATCTGCCACTTCCAGTATATGGGGCTGGTGCCCTACACCTTTGAGCCACAGGTGCTGCCCTTAGGTTTATGTTTTTTAATCTTAAGCTACAAGTTTTCTTTTAGTAGGAAACAGGGCCCTACAGAAAAGATGGATTCAGTCATTACAAAATTTAAATTTAACCATATCACAGTTAACCATTTTAAATTCAATACAATTACAAGTTAAAAGTCTGTTACTGTGCAAAGTAGAAGAAAACATTTTATGATATTTAAAATATTCAAAGGATATGCATCCATTACAGACTTGTAACAAATCAACAGGAAAAAGAATATTTCAAGAAAAAAAAATGGGCAAAGGCATTCACAGGAGAAAAAATAGAAATGTCCCATTAACATTTCAAATTAGCACACTAGTAATCAGGGAAACGTAAATTAAAATAATGTGATACCATTTTTCACCCACCAGGCTAGCAAAAAGTACCAAGTATCAGGTGTTCCTGAAGATTCAGGAAAACAGCTACTCTTATTCATTGTTTGTAAGAGTGTAAATTGCATAGCTCTTCAGAGGGCAACTCAGCAATTGCAAAGAAATCTTTAAAAATGTACATAACCTGCACCTAGCATTTTTACATCTGGATATTTATCAGAAAGAAACAATTACACATGTGCACAGAGAGAATGTATTAGAAACAGCCTACTTGTCTACAAGTAGAAGAATGTCTAAAAGTCTGCAGTGATGTGTTTATGCAATGACATGGAAGGCAGAAACTACAAAACATTGAAATGGCAAAATCCTCAGACTTTGGTGAATTAAAAGAAAATTTCCAAGTGGTAGTGACAAAACACTATGAAAAACATACTTTAAATATATAAATTTGAATACAAACAGAAAGGGGTATCAAAACACAAAAAATAAAAGCGTTTCTCTTTCAGACAGAGAACATGAACGTGTATGAAATACTGCTTTATGATAAGGAAATGGAGGGCATTTCTGCCTGATAGTTGCAATTTTTTTTTCCCTGTGAAACAACATGAAATATAATCTGTTGACTGCAAGTACATATCATTAATATAGTGATAAAAGCTCGGTATGACTTCTGTGGGACCCAAGGCCCAATCTGAGGTGAAAAACTTTAAGTTGGTAGGGAACCAAATTATGAAGTTTTATAATTGTACCCAGCAGCCGTCATCAGTAAGTGGTGACCTTGGAGAAATGGTAGAGACGGGTCGGAAGAAAAAGAAAAAATTAAAGTAATTGGAGGTCTTAAAAGTTCTCTTCTCTAAATTGCCTGTTCAAATAAGTTGCCCATTTTCTCCTAGTGGTCTGACCATTTCTTATTGATTTGTAGGTTATGAATCCTTTGCTGTACATTATATGAGAATATTCCTGTATGGTAAATTAAGGAATAAGAAAGTAGAAGGGATGAAAGGGATGATAAATTCTAGCTGAAATCCCAGCTCGTGGGAATGGGTTGCAGAAGTGGAATGAAGATGAAATTCATTGACTCCACAAAGAGCAAGATGTTTTGTGACCAGAGAGTTGGATGAGCTCTTCATATGAATTCTGAGGTCATTCTTCATAAAACTTGGACTCTGCTGAGCATAAGGTTATAAAATTAATGCCAAAGTCTTAGAGTGATTAAGGATGGAGGTTGGGTCAGATGACAGAGAATTTGACAGGATATAAATATCCAGATGAAATGCATCTCAAAAAAGGAGAGACTTCCACCATGGCAGAAGCACTGGGCCTGGAAAGTATGATGGCGTCCTAGGAGAATATGCAAAAAACTTACAGCTCCATGGGTTACTTTCTTTTGAAGCGTCTGCTATGGAAGTGGTGTCAGCAAGGCAAGGCCAAGTTTCAGTTATTCTTTTGCAGAGTCTCTATGTACTCATAATTGTACAGGTAAGAATTAGAGGCTTAATGTACACAGCTATGATTTGATAATTAAAAAAAGGAATTAGAGGCTGAGAAGTACAAAAGCAAAGACACTTCAAATTTCACTGGTCAACTAGGAGTTGCATGAGGGCCTTCATTTCAGGTTCTTTATCTCTCTTCTATCTTATCAATAGATCATTTTGCTTTATTGAACCAGAATCATATGTTCTACATTTATACAAATGTGGCTTCCTCTTTCTGGTTGCAGGTTGAATGATGTTTTAATTAGAAAAGGAGAAATCAGTGCCCTCAGTATCCTGCGTAATGATAAATTTTAACCCAAGGAACAGACTGAAGGGGGTCATCTGAAATTTTTCATTACAAAATCTTAGGTCCAAACAGTTAAGTATTTTATTAAGCATGTTTCTTATCGAGGTTCCATTTTGAATCTTGGTCCTTCTTTTGGTAGCTGTTCATTTAGAAAAGGCCATTCAGCAAGTGCAAGGAAAAAACATTTGGTCAGAGAAAGCAGCATACTATTACCTTTAAAAGGTGCTTAAGTAGAAGTCGACTGATTCTATTTTATGTAGAGTTTTGCTCATTGTTGTTGACAATGACAAGCTTTCCTCGGAAGTGAAACTAGGTCAAATATGAAAATGAACCAGTTTTCTTTACAGTTATATTTTTACTTCTCCAAAATATTCATGATAATTTCAAAACATTAACCTTTTCCTATACTGATACGATATGGCTTTTTAAAAATAATAAATATAGTTTCATTAAGGTTGGAGACGAAAAACTTTCTAACAGTAAATAAAACCAAAATCAACAAGAAAATAGATTAAAAAAAAAAAAGATTCACATATTCAGAAGCAATGTTTCAGTCCATCTGTAATTCATTTTAAGGGCTGGGCACCCGTAGCACAGTGGTTATGGCACCAGTGACATACACCAAGGTTGGTGGGTTCAAACCTGGCCTGGGCCTGCTAAACAACAATGACAATTGGGACAAAAAATAGCCGGGCATTGTGGCGGGTGCCTGTAGTTCCAGCTACTCGGGAGGCTGGGAAGAGAATCACTTAAGCCCAAGAGCTGGAGGTTGCTGTGTGATTTGTTGCCTCCAGGTGACAGCTGGTGGCTCTCTCTCCACAAAAAAAAAAAAAAAAAAAAAAAAAAGAATTTACACTGTGATAAAAAAAAGGGAAGCAAGATCTTATACAGGTCAACAAATAAAGGGAAAGTTACTTTTCAGAAGTAATAATTGCTGTAAGAAAATGGAACAGAGTGATGAGAAGAGTGACAAGGTGGGAAGAGAGGAAGGGTTACTATGAAGTTGGAAAAATTCAAGGTAAAGGGCCCTTCAGTGGCAAAGATCCTCTCCCCAGCCTTGGTAGAAATGTGTTCTAGGGTTCTAGAAATAGGTTCACATGGTCATATTACTAATTGGGATAGTTTACCCCAGTTGATCTAACATTGCTGGTTCACATGGTCATATTACTAATGTGGGATAGTTTACCCCAGTTGATCTAACATTGCTGTCTCCTGCCCCCATGACTTTAAAGAGGGCCCTAAATCTATTAAAGTTTTGTAGCCACTTCTAGGTAAGGGACTAACAAGATTTAGAAAGAGCTTTAAGAAAGGAAAACACAGCAAGAAGAGAGAGTAGTTATTTGAAGAAATGGGGCCAGAGTTTTCCAGTCAGAGGAAACAGCAAGGCACAGGTGCGGAACAGTAGTGAGCTCAGAGCGGTGTGTTTGAGGTTGCGTGTGGTGGAGAATGGCGAGAATGAGCTAGGGAGCTAGTCTGGGGCCAGGCGTGCAGGGCTCAGCAGGCCTCGTCAGAAAGTTGGACCTCCTTCCAACTGCGATGTGAAGCTGGTGAAAGGTTTTAATGGGTGTTACACAGCATAATTTCACTTTAAAGTCTCATTCTGGCTTCTATGTGGAAGGAGAAAGGGAAGAACAGCAGTGAGGAAAGGAGTTAGCATTCCAAGATAGTATTCAGAAAGAGATTGGGTATCTGTGGACGAGGTGAGTCAGTAGCATCAGAGACAGATATCCGGGATATATTTTTAGGGAAAAAAACAGGCAAGAATTTGGAATGTATTTGAAATGGAAGTGAAAGGAAGAGAAGATTCCAAAAGGATTTTATTTTTTGACTTGAGGAGTAAGTAGACAACAGTGTAATTCCTTAAGATTGAGAGTGCAGGTTTGGGGGCTACGTGGAATCAAAGTTGCTGTTTTTACCATGTTGAGGGTACGATTACTATAAGGCATTCAAGATGATATCATTGCGGTTAGATGCTGAATTTTTTTAAGACTTTGTTTTTTTTAGAGCAGTTTTTGGTTTATAGCAAAATTGAGTGGAAGGTACAAAGAACCTCCTGCATTATCAGAATTCTATGCCAAAGTCGTATGTTTGTTATAATCATGAACCTGGGCATGGAATGTGGAGGTGGATGCAGAGGCCTACCATGAGATTGGGTGAAATCACCGGGAGAGAGTGAACTTAGAGAGGAGTAGACACATTCAACTCCCTCCACGATCTGAAGGAAATAATATTTCCTATTATATATATCTTATGATCTCTTAAATAAAATTATTAAAAAAATTTTTAATATTCCTGCATCTAAACCAAAACATGCATACATTTGGTTTCTTTCCTTTACTGCACATCTAAATTCCATATACCCTTCAAAATCTAGCTCAAATAACCCTTTATATGTCAGTCTGGCTGAACTCCTATCTGAAAGCCAACACTCCTTCCTATGAGTATGCAGAGGACTTCTGTGCTCTCACTTTCTACTTGGCCTTAAAATAACTCACAGTAGTTTCGCTTATTTCTTAACACTCTTTATTTTTGGAATATAGGGTCTAGATACCTTTCTACTGGTCTAAAAGATCTGGCATACTTTGCACATATCAGAAAAGGAAAAAACATCATATCTACACACTATTAGTCAATGAAACCAATTGACCAATTGAAAGTTCTTATTTAGCCTGAAATTACTGGTAATTACTTTTGTGTAGAATAGTACAGAATTTTACCTAGGCTCTTAAAATTCCTTTATGGATTTTTAAAAATGATAATTGTTTATTAAGTACTCACTCTCAATCAGGAGCAAGATTTCCAGTCTAAAAATGTTTCTTGAAGCTTAGATACATCCACACACATGCGTGGGAGCAGGAGCACGTGTGTGCCCGCACACGTTACAGGTGCATATATATTACAGGAGCATACACGAGTTCTCTTTTTATTAGCATAAATACTTTGTAATAGGTATACACATATTGAGTTTTTAAAGTTTTTTTTTTTTTAAAGGCACATTTATTGAGGTAGAATTTATGGGTACAGTTCAATGAGCTTTGATCTGCTTTCTGTTACTACAGAAAAAAATTATTTCTTTGGAAGAATTTCATACAAATAGAATCATGCATTATCTGCTCTTCAACTTCTAGCTTCTTTTGCTCTGCATAACATTTTTGAGATTCATCCTTGTTATGGATGTTATTTTTCCCTTTATATAGTAGGATTTCTCATGTATCTATGTACTTGTTGGATGGTTAGGGTGTTTCCCAGTTTGGCTAGTATTAATTTTTCATTGCTATGTGGTACATTGCCTATAACTTAATAGCTTAAAGGAGCTTAAATAACATTTTTTGTTTTATAGACTTCTGAGTCAGGTGTCTGGGCACATTTTAGCCGGATCCTCTGTAAGCCTGCAATCAAGGTGTCAGCCAGGGCTGGCTTCTTGTCTGGAGGAAGGACTCTCTTTCAGACTCAGATGGTTGGCAGAATTCATTTCCTGGAGGCTGTAGAAGACCTGGTGGCTTGCATCTTCGTTCCCAGAAATGGAGAACACTTTCTGTAGAGACAGTCTGCTGTTAGGATGGAATCTTGTACAACATAATGTAATCGCAGGAGTGATATTGCATCACTTTGTTGGTTAGAGGCAAGTTAGATGTTGCAACCACACTCCAGGAAGCTACACTGGGTGTAAACACTAGGAGATAGGAACCATGGGTGGGTGGGGGGTGCAGCTTAAAGTCGTTGTCACAAAGCCCTTGGGAATAAATTTGCTGTGAACTCTTGTGTATAGATTTTGGGCATGTGTTTTTGTTTCTTTGAGTAAACTCCCCAAAGTAGAAATGCTGAGATATGGGCTAAGAGTATATTTAACTTTTTCATAAACTGCTGTGCTATTTTTGAGAGCAATTGTACCATATTAAATTCCTACCAAAATGTATAAGATTTCCAGTTGTTCCAAATTGTTGCCAGCATTTGGTATTACGAATTCCTTTAATTAATTAATTAATTAATTTTATTAAATCATAGCTGTGTACATTAATGAAATTATGGGGTACACTGTGCTAGTTTTATATACAATTTGAAATACTTTCACAAAACTGATTAACACAGCCTTCACTGCATTTTCTTAGTTATTGTGTTAAGACATTTTATATTCTACACTTAGTAGATTTAACAGGTACCCTTGTAAGATGTGCTATAGGTGTGGTCGCACCAATTACCCTCCCTCCACCTATCCTCCACTCTTCCCTCCCCTCCCTCTCACTTTCCTCATGTTCTTGGGCTATAATTGGGTTATAGCTTTCATATGAAAGCTATAAATTGGGTTCATAGTAGGACTGAGAACATTGGATACTTTTTCTTCCATTCTTGAGATACCTTGCTAAGAAGAATATGTTCCAGCTCTATCCATGTAAACATGAAAGAGATAAAGTCTCCATCTTTTTTTAAGACTGCATAATATTCCATGGTGTACATATACTATAATTTATTAATCCATCCATGGGTCGATGGGCACTGGGCTTTTTATATGACTTAGCAATTGTGAATTGGGCTGCAATAAATATTTTGGTGTAGATATCTTTGTTATAAAGTGATTTTTGGTCACTCTACAAAATTGGAGAGGACCAATTCCTCTCTATAGAGGAATTTCAGGATTGAATGGCTTGTCTATTTTTAGATCCTAAGTGATTTCCAAACATCTTTCCAAAAGAAACATATTAGTTTTCATTCCCACCATGAGTGTAGAAGTGTACCCTTTTCTCCACATCCATGCCAACATCTCTGGTTTGGGGATTTTGTGATGTGAGCTAATCTTACTGGAGTTAGATGATATTTCAAAGTGGTTTTGATTTGCATTTCTCTGATGATTAAGGATGATGAGCATTTTTTCATGTGTCTGTAGGCCATGCACCTATTTTCTTCAGAGAAGTTTCTGTTCAAGTCCCTTGCCCACCCTGAGATGGGGTCACTTGTTCTTTTCTTGCTAATACTTTTGAGTTTTCTGTGGATTCTGCTTATTAAATCTTTGTCAGAGACATAACCTGCAAATATCTTCTCCCATTCTGAGGACTGTCTGCTTGCTTTACATACTGGGGCTGTACAGAAGCTTTTTAGTTTGATCAGGTCCCAGTAGTGTATTTTTGCTATTGCTTTAATTGCCTGGGGAGGGGGGTTCTCCTCATAAAATATTCGCCCAGGCCAATTTCTTCAGGTGTTTTCCTTGCACTTTCTTCTAGTGTTTTTATAGTTTCATGTCTTAAGTTTAAATCTTTTATCCAGTGAGAGTCTATCTTAGTTAATGGTGAAAGTTGTAGGTCCAGTTTCAGTCTTCTACAGGTTGCCAGCCAGTTCACCCAGCACCATTCGTTAAATAGGAAATCTTTTCCCCACTGAATGTTTTTGATTGGCTTATTGAAGATCAAATGACGGTAAGTAGCTGTGTTCATCTCTTGGTTCTCTATTCTGTTCCATAAATTTACCTCTATGTTTTTGTGCCAGTACCATACTGTTTTGATCACTAACGATTTATACTATACTCTGAGGTCTGGTTGCATGATTCCTCCTGCTTTGTTTTTATTTATGAGTAATGTCTTGGCTATTCAGGGTTTTTTCTGATTCCATATAAAACGAAGTGTTATTTATTCGAGGTCTTTAAAGTATGACAGTGGTGCTTTATTAGGGATTGTGTTAAAATTGTATATTGCTTTGGGTAATATGGGCATTTTAACAATGTTGATTCTTCTCAGCCATGAGTATGGTATGTTTTTCCATTTGTTAACATTTTCAGCTATTTCTTTTCTTAGAGTTTCATAGTTCTCTTTATAGAAATCTTGTCAATTCCTTTAAAGTTAGCCATTTGAGTAGGTGTGTGGTAGTATCTTATGGTTTTACTTTGCATTTCCTTAACAACTAGTTATTTCCTTTTGTGAGTGTCTATTCAAATCTTTGAGCCTTCTTTTTATTGGATTGTTTGCTTTTACATATTCTTTAAAAAAATTTTTTTTATTAATATTAAATTATAGCTGTGTACATTAATGCGATCATGGGGCACCATACACTGGTTTTATAAACAGTTTGACACATTTTCATCACACTGGTTAACATAGCCTTGCTGGCATTTTCTTAGTTATTGTGTTAAGACAATTATATTCTACATTTACTAAGTTTCACATGTACCCTTGTAAGGTGCACCACAGGTGTAATCCCACCAATCACCCTCCCTCTGCCCATCTTCCCCCCCTCCCTCTCCTCCCTCTCCCCCTTCCCCATATTCTTAGGTTATAACTGGGTTATAGCTTTCATATGAAAGCCATAAATTAGTTTCATAGCAGGGCTGAGTACATTGGATACTTTTTCTTCCATTCTTGAGATACTTTACTAAGAAGAATATGTT
>CAUYPK010031250.1:0-28414 GCA_963574355.1 Loris lydekkerianus
CCAACTATACCACAAGACTATGAGGAAAGGACCAAGGAAGGGGAAGGGAGGGGGGAGGTTTGGGTGGAGGGAGGGTGATGGGTTGGGCCACATCTATGGTGCATATTTTTATCTATAATAAAAAAAAAAAGAAAAAAAAAAAGAAATAACTGAGTTTCTATGGTAAGCAATGGTGAAAGGGATTAATAGGCTCAGGGAAGTGGGTACACTGGAGTGGATATATTATACATGGTCAAAATTATGATTTTGTTCTTTAGAAAGCCCAGAGGATACACCATGCATCAAAGCCAGCAGGAACATAGTAGTAAAAAACAGGAGGCTTCTGGGCGGCACCTGTGGCTCAAAGGAGTAGGGCACCAGCCCCATATGCCAGAGGTGGTGGGTTCAAACCCAGCCCCTGCCAAAAACAAACACAAACAACAACAACAACAACAACAACAACAAAAGGAGGCTTCTCTGCAAAACACAGATGGTGGTGGTAGGGAAGAGAGGCCATCATGGAATGGGGCTTCTAAAGCTGTAGAGGTCAGGTAGCAGAAGAGAGAGGTTTGCAACTATTTTACAGCCTCTAAGGTCAGAGCAGCAACCAAAGGTCTTCATTTTAGGGAGTTGTGGAAATGTTCAGCATCCTACTGGCAAAAAATAAAAAAAACAAATAAATAAAAATAAATAAGCATCAGAATGAAGCAACCAACAAGGATACTGCTTGATACATGTAAGCAAAATAGAGCAATAATGAATGAATGAGCAGGAGGTGGAGAGATCGGTCCCCCAAAAGGAGCATATTTTCTTACTAGATCCCATTCCTGAGCCAGTTTTCAGAACTAGAACTTATTGCCTATACACTGGCAACAATAGGGCAAGTAATGTCCTGTGTAATACCCCTGGCCATTCCTCAAAGGGACCTATTGTCATTTCACTGGGCTATAGTTAACCTCACATTGGCCTTGGAAGTAAGAGCTATAGAGTGTGGAAAGCAAGTATAAGCCTCCATAATTATCTCCCTGCCTCCTGCTGGGAGCTTCAATGCTTCAATCCTGCATTAATCCTCCTGCCTTGGACAGCAAATTAAAAATATTACATCCTGAGGAATGTCAGAGAGTACTTAGACTCCTAAATACCTAAATGATACAAAAATGGCAGTCCTTCTATTTTCCCCAGTTGGTCCTTGCAAAAGCTGAATGGTTGGTGGAGAATGACTGCATACTATAATGAATTCAGTCATTAACTCCTCAACACACAAAAGTTCACGTTCTTGCTATGGAAGACTTATATGGAATTGAATGATATGTGGCCATGGATTTGGTAAATGTATTTTTCTATCCCAGTTAGGAAAGAGGAGTCAAAACAGTTCATGTAGAATTCACACAAAATGGAAAAAAAAAAAAAAATCCACCCTTTTATTCCAGAGCTGTGCCAACTCTGCCACTTCCCTTATATTCTGTTCCAAATACATCTGCCTGAGTATCCTATATGATTATCACATTGATTGGTACACATACTGATAGCATGATGCTTACCAAGCAGACAAAGCAAGAGGTAGCTAATAAGCCAGAAACTCTGTTATATCCATTGCCCTCATGAACTTGTCACTGAAGTAAAGCTTTTAGGGGGGCAATGGATAGAAGCATGTTTAGATAACCCATCTAAAGGAAAACAGAATACATGCAAAAGAATAAAATTTGACCTTTACCTCATGCCACATACAAAAAAAAATCAACTCAAAAAAGATTAAAATCTTAAACTTAAGAGCTGAAACTATAAATTTCCTGTAAGAAAACATAGGAGAAAATCTTTTGGATATTGGCCTTGGCAATGATTTCTTGGATATGAAAGGCACAGGCAACAAAAGCAAAAAAGACAAGTGAGATTATATCAAAGTTAAAAGCTTTTGCACAGCAAAGAGAATAATCAACAGAATGAAAGGGCAACCTACAGAATGAGAGAAAACATTTGAAAACCATACATCTGACAAGGGTTAATATACAAAATATATCAGGAACTCCTACAACTCAACAGAAAAAATAAAAATAAAATAATCAACCAAAGTGTTGATCAATAAATGAACAGGCAAAGAAAAAGTGGTATATATACATTATGGAATACTATTCACCCTTACAAAAGGAAATTCTGTCATTTGCAACATGGATGAACTTGGAAGACATTGTGTTAAGTGAAATAAACTAGGCACAGAAAGATACATACCACATAATCACACATATGTGTGGAAATTAAAAACGTTGAATTCATTGAAGTAAAGAGTATAATGGTGGTTACCAGGGGCAGTGGGGGAGGACAGTGGTTTTGAAAGAAGGTGCTTGTAGATGTTGGTCAGAAGATACCAATTTCCAGTTAGATAGGAAGAGTAACTTCAAATGTTGCACAATGTGATAACTATCCATGTGGTTAATAAGAATGTTTTGTATTCTTGGAAACTGCTAAGGGACCACATTGTAAATGTACTCACCACACAAAAAAGATAATTATGTTATATAATACACCCATTATTAGCTCCATTTAGCCATTCTATAATATGTGTACATTTCAAAGCAACATGCTATACACAAAAAATATGTAATTTTTATTTGCAAATTTAAAAATAAATAAATAAGACATACAAATAGTCAACAGGTATACAAAAAGATACTCAATGTAACTAATCATCAGGAACATATAAACCAAAACCACAATGAGAAATCACCTCCCACCAGTTA
Organism: Loris lydekkerianus; assembly: GCA_963574355.1. Taxonomy (NCBI): domain Eukaryota; kingdom Metazoa; phylum Chordata; class Mammalia; order Primates; family Lorisidae; genus Loris; species Loris lydekkerianus. Next base: position 2,715 of record CAUYPK010031250.1, read on the forward strand.
AAATGGCCATTATACAGAGGGTGCCAAAACAATGTACACACATTAAAAAAAAACTTATTAAAACTGTGATACTGAAGTCATGTTTGACTTTTGCAATTACAAGAGATACAAGATACAATATATAAAATAATAAATATTATCAATATATATTGAGTATTATAATTTTAATACAGTTTTTTCCTTTCTTACAATGTTTATATATTTTTTTGCTACCCTTGTGTGTGTGTGTGTGTGTGTGTGTGTGTGTGTGTGTGTGTGTAGACAGAGATAGAAAAATAACAAATGTTGGGGCAGAGGCAAGATGGCTGACTGGAGCCAGCTTTCCACAGAGGTTCCCATCCAGAAGGAGAGTTAAAGGACAGAAGTTTAGCAAGTAAGCCCATGGTTTGGAGCTGAGCCAAGAGAAGTTGAAGAATGCACATCAACCCTGCGGAGGCAAGCTGTGACCTCAAGGATACAAGTAAAAGGTACAAAATCCATCACCAAGAAGACAGGAGTCCCCTCCCCCATGAGGAGGGCCTGCAGTATTCCATACTAACAACCTAGCAGAGTTCAAATGTCCTCCCATTTTATCCCACTGGAGACACCCTCTGAAAACCAAACCTACTTCCCCTACTATGGTGCCATGGCACTCTGCCAGGCATAAAACTGTATAAAACTGTATATATTTCCTACCAGCACTTCTGAACTCCCAGTACTCCCCTCCACTCTCACCCCGAGGTCTGGAAGCCTGTCCCCCATGGGGTCCAGAGTCTTGGGTATTTTCTAGAGAGGTGTGGACAGAGCATCAACAGCTGCTGGTCAGTGCTGATTCTGTGGCATGGGAATAGGGAGAAAATGGCCAGCTGAAAGGGAACCATACAGGAGTGGTGGTGCCCTGAGGCACAGAGCAGTAGCTGCAGTGGGAACAATAGGGCTCACAACCCTGGGTATATTCCAGAGTCACACCGCCTGTCTCTCTGAGCAACCAGAGGAGGCTGGGCATCTTCTCTGGTGGAAGCCACTGGGGGAACAAATCTGGGATGGAAACCCAGGCCCCATGAGTAAAGTGTATACCTGAGGTGGTACCAGCATGGGTGGAGCAAGGGGAGAAGAATACAGATGTGCAGAAAGACAAGACTCCCAGGAGAGGGCTGACACTTTACCGAGGCTAAGACACACCTGGCCATCAGGGGATCATAGCTGAGAAAAAGGTGGCCAGGCACAGGCTGTAACTGACAGTTGAGTGTGAGCTAACCCAGCCTGCCTCAACACAAACATCAGCCAAGACTGGGAAGCTGCACAGACAGGGCCTGAGGCATAGGTTCTGTGAACTCAAACAGTGTCTGACCCGCTGAGGAATATAGCTTGGACAGAAACAAATTCAGTGAAGTTATTCTGTTTTGTCAGCAATATCAACCAGAGGCAGCTTCCATTAAGCACCTGAGGTTGTCAGGCCTCACCTCCCCCTGCTGGATAGTGGCAGGGAGCAGTGGGCTGGCTGAGGAGACATGGATCTTCCTGTGACTCAGGCAGGTGCAAACACTTGGAGCATCTGTTCATTGGAGGGAACTGGGTCATAGCCCTGTGGGGTTATCAGTGACTGGGTGTGACAGAGGTGCAAGGTGGAGAAGGAGGCATAAACCTTCCAAGACTAATTTATTTGCTGAGTGGGTCCTTCTGACCTCACAGAGCACCAGAGCAAGTTGAGCTGCCAGCACACCCCCACTATCTAGTTGCCAGAGACCTTTTGAACTTTCCCACCTGAGACCAGTGCTGACTGAGACAATTGATTTGGACCTCTTGGACTGGGCCAATCACCTGAGGACTAAGTGGTACCCTGGGTTTGTTGTTGTGGGAAGGTTTGCTTTTCCTTTTCTAATTGTTGCCTGTGGGGGGGGGCAGGGTGATTTAATTGCTAGTATCTCTCCACAGTTGACACTTCAACCCAGAGTAACTGATTCACTAGGGTAGGACAAAGACCAGCTGAAAAAAGACAGAACCACTTAGCCCCACCACACCAAGCAAGTCCCCAATTACTCAGGCCATAGCACTGAGGATGGGTCCTTGGCAAAGCTCTAGGGGAAAAGGTATAGACACCCAGTCCAAATTTTGGAAAAAGGGCTAGCTAATCACTACTTCTAGAGCTCCTAACCCAACTTCTCTTTATCTGCTCATCTAGTCAAATGGTTTAAAATAATCATGAGGAGGAATCATCGGAAAAACTCTGGTAACATGAATAACCAGAGTAGATCAACCCACCAAAAGAAAGATATGGCAGACACAACTGAAGATCCCATTCATAAACAGATGGCTGATATGTCAGAAATCAAATTCAGAATTTGGATTGCAAATAAGAGTAATAGAATAGAGGAAAAGATGGAATTAGAAATTCAAGGAGCATTTCAAAAGTTTTCTCAAATATTCAATGAATTCAAAGACAAAGTCACCAAAGATTTTGACACATTGAGACAAGAATTTGCAGCCCTCAAAGATCTGAAAAATACAGTAGAATTCCTCAGTAACAGAGTGGAGCAAGCAGAAGAAAAGATTTCTGACATTGAAGACAAAGATTTTGAATGCTCCAAAACTCTCAAAGAGGAAGAGAAATGGAGAACAAAAACAAATCATTCTCCCAGAGATCTCTGGGATAATTTGAGGAAAACTAATATTTGCCTCATTGGAATCCCTGAAGGCGAGAAAGTGGGTTCGCAAGTCACAGAGGGTCTTCTTCATAAAATTATAAAAGATAACTTTCCAGACATACCAAGAGATTCTGAAATTCAGATAGCAGACAGTTTCAGAACCCCAGCATGACTCAACTCAAATAAGACATCCTCTAGGCACATCATAATTAACTTCACTAAAGTTAATATGAAGGAAAGGTGCTTCTGAAAGCACTCATATGTAAGAAAACCATAACCTACAAGGGGAAGAATATAAGAATGACTGTAAATCTCTCTGCTGAACACTTTCAACACAGAAGAGGGTGGTCACTGACTTTTAATCTCTAAAAAAAAAAAATCTTTCAACCCAAGACCCTGTATCCAGCAAAACTGAGTTTCATTTATGATGGAGAAATTAAATACTTTAATCACATTCAACTGTTGCAGAAATTTGCCATAACTAAACCAGCTCTCCAGGATATTCTCAGACCTATCCTCCATAATGACCAGCACAATCCTCCACCACAAAAGTAAACTCACTCAGAAACTTTTGATCAAACTCCAACTTCCACAGTGGCAAAAAGATTAAAAATGTCCACTGGACTTTTGAAAAATTCGGTACCCAAAATTCTATCAGGCTTATCAATATTCTCAATTAATGTGAATGGTTTAAATTATCCTCTAAACAGGCACAGGTTGGCTGACTGTATACAAAAACTCAGGCCAGATATCTGCTGTATACAAGAATCTCATCTTACCTTAAAAGATAAATACAGATTCAGGGTGAAGGAATGGTCATTTATATTTCAGGCAAATGGAAATCATAACAAAGCAGGTGTTGCAATTCTATTCGCAGATACAGTAGGCTTTAAACCAACAAAAGTAAAGAAGGATAAGAATGGTTATTTTATATTTGCTAAGGGTAATACTCAATGTGATGAGATTTCAATTATTAATATTTATGCATCCAACCAGAATGTGTCTCAATTTATAAGAGAAACTCTAACAGACATGAGCAACTTGATTTCCTCCAGCTCCATAATTGTCAGAGATTTTAACACTCCTTTGGTAGTGTTGGATAGATCCAATAAGAAGCTAAGCAAAGAAATTTTAGATTTAAACACAAGCATTCAACATGTGGATTTAGCAGACATCTACAGAACATTTCGTCCCAACAAAACAGAATACACATTCATCTCATCAGCCTATGGAACATACTCCAAAATTGATCACATCTTAGGTCACAAGTCTAACCTCAGTAAATTTAAAAAAATAGAAATTATTCCTTGCATCTTCTCGGACCACCATGGAATAAACGTTGAACTCAGTAACAACAGGAATCTGCATACTCATACAAAAACATGGAAGTTAAATAACCTTATGCTGAATGATAGCTGGGTTATAGACGAAATTAAGAAAATTACCAATTTTTTGGAACAAAATGACAATGAAGACACGAATTATCAGAACCTCTGGTATACCACAAAGGCAGTCCTAAGAGGGAAATTTATAGCACTGCAAGCCTTCTTCAAGAGAACGGAAAGAGAGGAAGTTAACAACTTAATGGGACATCTCAATCAACTAGACAAGGAAGAATGTTCCAATTCCAAACCCAGCACAAGAAAAAAAAAAATAATCAAAATTAGAGTAGAATGACATGAAATTGAAAACAAAAGGATACAACAGATCAATAAATCAAAAAGTTGGTTTTTTGAAAATGTCAATAAAATAGATAAACCTTTGGCTAACCTAACCAGTAAAAAGGAGTGAAATCTATAATTTCATCAATCAGAAATGACAAAGACGAAATAACAACAGACTCCTCAGAAATTCAAAAAATTCTTGATGAATGTTACGAGAAACTTTATTCTCAGAAATATGAAAATCTGAAGGAAATTGACCAATACTTGGAAGCTCACCACCTTCTAAGACTTAGCCAGAATCAAGTGGAAATGTTGAACAGGCCTATATCAAGTTCTGAAATAGCATCAACTATACAAAATCTCCTTAAAAAGAATAGTCCAGGACCAGATAAATTCACATCAGAATTCTACCAAAATATTAAAAAGGAACTATTACCTATATTACTCAACATGTTCCAAAATATAGAAAAAGAAGGAATACTACCCAACACATTTTATGAAGCAAATATCACTTTGATCTCCAAACCATGAAAAGACCCAACAAGAGAAGAAAATTATAGACCAATGTCATTAATGAATATTCATGCAAAAATATACAACAAGATTCTAACAAACAGAGTCCAGCAACACATCAAACAAATTATACACTATGACCAAATGGGTTTTATCCCAGGGTCTCAAGGCTGGTTCAATATATGTAAATCTATAAATATAATTCAACACATAAACAAATTAAAAAACAAAGACCATATGATTCTCTCAATTGATACAGAAAAAGCTTTTGATAATATCCAGCATCCCTTCATGATCACAACACTTAAGAAAATTTGTATAGAAGTGACATTTCTTAAACTGATAGAGGCCATCTATAGCAAACCCACAGCCAATATTATATAGAATGGAGTTAAATTGAAATTATTTCTACTCAGATCACGAACCAGGCAAGTTTGATCATTGTCTCCACTGCTCTTTAACATTGTAATGAAAGTTTTAGCCATCGTAAGTAGGGAAGAAAAGGTGGTCACGGGTCAGAAGAGATCAAACATTCACTCTGCACAGATGATATGATTGTATACCTGGAATGTACCAGAGATTCTACTACAAAACTCTTAGAAGTGATCAAGGAATACAGCAGCATCTCAGGTTACAAAATCAACATTCATAAATCGGTAGCCTTTATATATATACTAACAATAGCCAAGCTGAAAAAAAAGTTAAGGACTCTATTCCATTCATGGTAGCGCCAAAGAAGATGAAATATTTGGGAATTTATCTAACAAAGTATGTGAAAGATCTCTATAAAGAGAACTATGAAACTCTAGGAAAAGAAATAGCTGAAAATGTTAACAAATGGAAAAACATACCATGCTCATGGCTGGGAAGAATCGACATTGTTAAAATTTCATACTACCCAAAGCAATATACAATTTTAATGCAATCCCCATTAAAGCTCCACTGTCATACTTTAAAGATCTCAAAAAAATAATTATTTTATATGGAATCAGAAAAACTCGAATAGCCAAGACATTACTCAGAAATAAAAACAAAGCTGGGACAATCACATTACCAGATCTCAGACTATACTATAAATCAATAGTGATCAAAACAGCATAGTACCAGCAGAAAGACAGAGACATGTATGGAACAGAATAGAGAACCAAGAGATGAATCCAGCTACTTACTGTTATTTGATCTTTGACAAGCCAATTAAAAACATTGAGTGGGGAAAAAGATTCCCTATTTAACAAATGGTGTTGGGTGAACTGGCTGGCTACTTGTAGAAGACTGAAACTGGACCCGCACCTTTCACCATTACTTAAGATAGACTTTCACTGGATTAAAGATTTAAACTTAAGACATGAAACTATAAAAATACTAGAAGAAAGTGCAGGGAAAACTCTTCAAGAAATTGGCCTGGGTGAATATTTTATGAGGACCCTCGGGCAATTGAAGCAGCATCAAAATTCACTACTGGGACTTGATCAAACTAAAAAGCTTCTGCACAGCCAAGAACTCAGTTATTAAAGCAAGCAGACAGCCCTCAGCATAGGAGAAGATATTTGCAGGTTATGTCTCTCACAAAGGTTTAATAACCAGAATCCACAGAGAATTCAAACGTATCAGCAAGAAAAGAACAAGTGATTCCATCTGAGGCTGGGCAAGGGACTTGAAGAGAAACTTCTCTGAAGAACACAGGTGCATGGCCTACAGACATATGAAAAAATGCTCATCATCCTTAATCATCAGAGAAATACAAATCAAAACTACTTTGAGATATTATCTAACTACAGTAAGATTAGCCCATATCACAAAATCCTAAAACCAGAGATGTTGGCATGGATGTTGGCACACTTCTATACTGCTGGTAGGAGTGCAAACTAATACATTCCTTGTGGAAAGATGTTTGGAGAACACTTAGAGAAATAAAAATAGATCTGCCATTTGATCCTATAATTCCTTTACTAGAAGGAATCCAGAAGACCAAAAATCACATTGTAACAAAGATATTTGTACCAGAATGTCTATTGCAGCCCAATTCATAATTGCTAAATTATGGAAGAAGCCCAAGTGCCCATCAACCCACAAATGAATTAATAAATTGTGGTATACGTACACATGGAATATTATACAGCCTTAAAGAAAGATGGAGACTTTAACTCTTTCATATTTATATACATGGAGCTGGAACATGTTCTTCTTAGCAAAGTATCTCCAGAATGGAAGAAAAAGTATCCAATGTACTCAGCCCAACTATGAAACTAATTTATAGCTTTCATGTGAAAGCTATAACCCAATTATAACCTATGAATATGGGTAAAGAGGAAAGGGAGATAAGGGGAGGGGGGAGAATGGGTGATGGGGATGATAATTATTGGGACCACACCTACGGTGCATCTTACAAGGGTACATGTGAAACTTACTAAATGTAGAATATAAATGTCTTAACACAATAACTAAGAAAATGCCAGAAAGGCTATGTTAACCAGTTCGATGAAAATATTTCAAATTGTATATAAAACCAGTGCAACACAGCTATGATTTACTTAAAGAAAAAAAGAGGGGGAAAAAAGAAATGATGGCCATGGTTTCTAAAAATTTAGAGATAAAGAAAAATAAAAATCCTTTATAAGTTTGAAGTGCTATACCAATAATATTATTAATTTGTAATGTTATTTACTGTTATTCTTATTAGTTTGACTTTGTTTCTATATTTTCATCAATGTGTTAATGAAAAAATTAAGTTAGTTTTCAAAAAGAAGAAAAATAACAAATGTTGGTGAGGATATGGAAAATAGGGAATCCTTGTATGTTGATAGAGAAAAATTAAGTTGATGCTGCCATTGTAGAAAACAGTATGGAGGTCCCTCAAAAAATAACACTGGAAGTACAATGTGATAGAACAAATCCACTTCTGGGCATATAGCCAGAGGAATTGAAGTCAGTATTGCAATGAGGTACCTGCCCTCCCATGTTTACTGCAGCATTATTCACAAAAGACAAGATATGGAAGCAACCCAAATGTCCATCAATGGATGAATAAAGAAAATGTGATAAATTCATATAAAGGAACATTATTCAGCCTTAAAAAGAAAGAAATCTTGTACAGATGAACCTGGAGGATATTATACTAAGTGAAGTAAACCAGATACAGGACAAATAGTACATGATACCAATTATATGATGAATCTAAAACAGTCAAATCCATAGAAGCAGAGAGAGGAATAGTGGTTGCCAGAGGCTGGGGAATCAGTGATGTATTAGACAAAAAATACGAAGTTTGGTTACATAAGATGAGTGCTGGAAACCACTGTACCCTACAGTGCCTACAGCTGATAGTACTGTAGGGTATACCTGAGTACATAGAGTGCAACATACGATAAGTGAGGAGATCTTACCCTGCACTCTTATCACAAAATAATAAAAGTGAATGAGGTGGGGGGAGGGAGGTGCCTGTAGCTCAAAGGAATAGGATGCTGTCCCCCATATGCTGGAGGTGGCAGGTTCAAACCCAGCCACAGCCAAAACACACACACACACACACACACACACACACACACACAAAAAAAAAAAAAAAAAAAAAAAGGTGGGGGGAACCTTTAGAGGTGATGAAAAAATTTATGGTGCAGACTGTGGTAATAGCTACATGGGTATATATTTATCACCAAACTGGTCAAGTTGTAAACATTGAATATGTACAGCATTTTGTACATCAATCCTACCTCAATGGAGTAGTTTTAAAAAGGAAAAAAAAAAAAAAAAAAAAGATGAATTGCTGCAGCTGTTCTATCTCTATTTCTATAGATTTTCTACACACCTGGTAGGCCTCTGTTGAGTTTTGGAGGCAACCCACTGCTCCCCTAGGAGTACTGCTCCAGCCCAGATGTCAGAGACATAGATGGCTGCTGACTGTATGGGACCTGATGCAGAAAAGGCTTCAGCAGCAGCTCCAGGTAGTACTGTGAATAGCCCTGTCACCTGGAGTGTGTCCTGGCACATCCTCTGGTGTCTGAGGTGCTGGAGATGGGGAAAGATGTGGGTTTCTGGAAATCCTAGTGAGGGAATCACTAGGCAGAATCTGGAGTTCTGGAACAAAGCCTTGGCTTCTGCCATGGAAAAGGATATGTTTTAGGGGGAAAAAAAAAAAAAAGCTCTTGACATGCCATGCTCCTGGGCCTTGGTAGAGGCAAAACAATCGTGAAACAAAAAGTAACTGTGTCCCTAGAACCGCCCAGAAGCGGTTCTGACCGACCACATGTGCAGTCCCCAACTCAGGGCTACAAACGATGTACAGCCTCACCACCTGGGCCCCACCTCCTGTTAGAGCCATAATCACTCCCATCTCCATCCCCAACTGTGGAAAAATTATCCTCCATGAAACTGGTCCCTTGTGCCAAAAAGGTTCCAGCCCATGGCCTGTTAGGAATTGTGCCACACAGCAGGTGAGTGGTGGCGAAGCTTCATCTGTGTGCTACTGGGCACCGCCTGCTTCACCACCTGAGCTCTGCCTCCTGTACATTCCTCCCCACCCCCATCTGTGGAAAAATTACCTTCTATGAAACCAGTCCCTGGTGCTAAAAAAAGGTTGGGGACTGCTGCACTAAGGATAAAGTCACATTGGCCAAAAGGTAATTCAAAGAGACTGAGCCCCATTAAGGTCAGAGGACACAGCAGGTCACACTGACTCTGTGTGTGACCAGACCAGTATGTGTCTCTCAGCTCACACAGAAGCCCAGAGGGGAAGCACTGTCACATAAGCTGGAGGAAGAAGAAAAAGCCCAAGCACGTTAGGGACGGATAAGGGGAGCCTTGAAAGACAGTGGAGAGAATATCTTCCCAGTGGTAATTCAGGTAGTGCAATGATCAACTACTGTGCATGAAAAAAGAGGTCCAATGTTTATATGTGTGTGTGCATATGTACACTACACATGTGTATATGTGTATGTGTATATATATGTGTACATATGTGTGTATGTATGCTTACATGTGAACTCATGGGCAATGGCAGATGTCTTGGACACTGGTCAAGGCCCAAAGAGTAAAAGACTAGAGGAGATGAGGAGGTCTGAGGAGAAGCCTCCAGATGGCAGTAAAGATACAAGTGTAAAGGGTGACGATACTATCATTACTCCTTAACACCCATCAGAAAGCCTGTACACAGAACAGGCTATAAGTTTCCAAGTAGATACACTGAATCAGTCAACTGATACTACTCAGCCTTTCTCAGCTGCCACCAGCCCAAAGTGCTGGGAAAACATAAACAAAGTGGCAGTGACAAGGCTGCATGGGACAAATAGCAAAGACACATTTACCAAAGTCATCTTTGCCCCTGCCCCCTCTGAATACCTAATTTGCATGCAACAGAGACCAAAGCTGAGACTGGCACCATTCCTTGAGAAGACCAACTGACCATGTGGTGGAAAGTTGCCTACAATGGGTCCCTTTCACCCAGAAGACTCAATGATACATTCTTAGAAAAGTAGACACTTGCTCTGTATTTACCTTTCTTGGCAGCAAAGCCTCCACTTAGGACTGTGGAGTGCTTCATTTGTAGGCGCAGACTCCCACACTGATGTAGCATTTCACCAAAGGACCCACCTCTGTAGAGGAGGCTCTGGGTGTGCTGGGGATCATGACTCAGAGGTGCTACAACCCTTTTGTCCCCCCAGGAGCAGACAGCTTGACACAGCATTGGGATAGCCTGTCCCTTAACTTCCTATCTCCCCAGTTATAAGACTATGTATAATGATGGCAAGGAAAATTTGGCATGAGATATGAAATTAAAGTTTAAACTAGATGGTCTTTTAATAACTCAAAGTATCTTGGAAGTTATGAACTACACCCCCAAATAATTAAGGCATCTGCTCCCCAAGGGAAAGAGAGATTTGACTTAACGTGATTGGGAGCAGTAACTCTATAAAAATAAAACAATTTCATGTTTGTAGCTTTCTTAATTGAGAGTACTCAATGAACTGGTTGCCTGTATTGTTTCCTGGCCATCATCAGCAGAGTCCATCTGGGAGGGCACAGATGTTGCAGCCGTACTGTAGGATTTAGTGTCCACAGATTGACATTCCCCAACACTTTCCTTTGCTCTGTTGGCTGCTGAATTATTCATATCTCCAAGTGCTTTCTGAGCCTGGATTGTCATTAGCTAGTGTCCTTTCTGCAACACCAATCCTCTCTCCCTCCATAAAAGAACCTTCTTTCCTATTGTCTTCCTCATTTGCAATTCATTCTCCTAATCATCACAGCTTTGTCTGGACTAAAGAGTGTCCTGGGCTCTTTCTGTGTAATTCTCCCTCTCTTCAATTAGGGACGGGAAGCAGCAACTGACTCACTTCAAAGATTCACTCTTTTAAAACAAATGTACTGTTTCCTGATTGGAAAACACTTTAAATAAAGTGTCCTAAATATACTTAAGTGCTCTTTCATTTTAATTTAATACCAGGAGGTATTTTTTTTAAGACATTTAACAACATGCTTTTGAAAGATTGGACTTTTTTAAGTGGCTTTATAGTGCTACAGAGTATGGAAATCTCCTGGAATGAGAACTCATCTATCATTGATTTTCTTTTTTCTTTCTTTTTCTTTTTCTTTTTTTTTTTTTTTCTTTGAGACAGAGTCTCACTATGTCGCACTCAGTAGAGTGCCTTGGCGTCACAGCTCACAGCAATCTCAAACTCTAGGGCTTAAGTGATTGTCTTGCCTCAGCCTCCCAAGTAGCTGGGACTACAGACACCTGCCATAATGCTTGGCTATTTTTTGTTGCATTTGTCATTATTTAGCTGGCTGGGGCTGGGTTCAAACCTGCAAGCCTCTGTGTATGTGGCTGGCGCTGTAACCACTGTGCTATAGGAACTGAGCCATTGTTATTGGTTTTCATCTTACAAAGAACATCACCACATATGTATGTATAACTATGCACACATATACATTTATATTACTATAAACATGTATATGTATGTGTGTATATCACAAACAATCTTCTTATTGTATAGTCCATACATAGGTGTATATTAATAATACACACATATACACACACACAGGTGTTTTTTACATACATATACCCACACAACTCTCACATAGAATATACACAAACATACACACACTGTACTTCACTGTGTCAAAAGTGCATTTTTTTGCCCAAATTTTTGAGAGAAAAGTAAGGATGTGCATTATACATGGGCAGTACTAATTCCATATCTATAGAAATATTTTTAATTCTCTTATTTATGCTTATGCATTAAAAGTGTAACTATAGAAAGCAACAACAATCTGCATATGTAAAATGATACCCTGCAATGCAGTAATTGGTTTTTTTTGAACTTACAATGAACTTGCAATGAAAGCATTTTTGGCCAACAAAGAACAATATTTGGCCCTAATGAAGAAACAGTGGACATTGTGGATGCAGTCGGATGGCAATGATTTAAAACCTCTGGGTAGAATCAAGATAGCATCCATAACCTAGGTCTGTGATCAGATCCTAAGATTGTGGAACCATATTAAAAACGGAAATGGTTGTGAAATTGTTTAAAAATGCAGCATCAGCAGCACTGCGAATGGAACTGAGTGTGATGAAATTTATTGGGATGAAGAAAATGACTCGTCAGAAGACAGCAGTAATGCAGAAATTGAAGAAGATGATACTTCCAATATTGACAGTGACAAAGATCTCTTGGCCTTCTAGGATGCATAAATATTGGAAATTTGTTACCAGTACCTAAAATTTCTGGTACCCTGAATCTGTTCTTGTGTTTTATAAATATCTATTACATAGAATTGCTTGTACCATTATATGTTAAAAAACAAATGCCAAAATTTCTTTATAATACAAAAAATAAGTACCTAACAAATAAAAATTTGAATTAGAAAAATAAAACGAAATGTTTTTCCTGAAAGTTTGGGCCAAAAACGTGGGCACTCATTATACCTGGCAAAATGTGTATGTGGGTGTGTGTGTGTATATAATCACCCCAAACTAATTCCCCTTCCCCTATACAAGAACATTTAACTAGCATCTCTTACAACTTCCATTTTCTATCTCTGCTGGGTTTTCCCATTGGCATAAAGCATTATTACTTTTCCAACTTAAGAGATAATGATAATGATGGATATTTTCTTACTCCCTCTTTTTCCTCTACCTGCTGCCCCATTTCTCTCCTCCTCTTTACATTAAAATGCCTTGAAAGAGTTGTTTCCTTCCTTCTTTTTTTTTTTTTTTTATTAAATCATAGCTGTGTACATTAATGTGGTCATGGGGCATCTTACAAGGGCATATGTGAAACTTAGTAAATGTGGAATGTAAATGTCTTAGCACAATAACTAAGAAAATGCCAGGAAGGCTATGCTAACCAGTGTGATGAAAGAGTTGTTTCTGTCCCTCTCTCTCATTTATCTCACTACATTCTTTCCTCAATTCATTCCACTTAGGCAGCAAAACTCCACTGAAACTGCTCTCATCAAAGCCATAAGAGTTGTGCACATTGCTACATGCTGGGTCAATTGCTAGTCTTCATCTTACTTGACTTACAAGTAGCATTTAACACAGTTGTTCTTTATTTTCTCTTAGAAACACTATTTTTTTTTTCACTTTTCCTCTAGAACATCATATAGTTCAGACTTTTTTCCAAACTCCAATCATACCTTAACATTTTTGTTAATTTCCATTTTTTCCTGACTTCAAGCCCTAAAAACTTTGTCCTTAAACTCCTTCTCTTCTTCATTTTCTCCTCCAATCTCTTGCATTTAAGTTCTATCCAGATGTTGATCACACTCAACAGTTTAAAAAATCTCCAGCCCAATCTTCTCCTATGAACTCCATATTTCTATATCCAGCTGCCTACTCAACAAATGCCTGACAGATATCTCAAATTCAGTGTGTCCAGAAATTGCAATCCTAGTAAGCAGTTGTCCACAGCTCCTCTAGGGGCTTGGAATCAGTCTTGACTCCTGTGTGTCAAGTTCTGTGGGTTCCACTGCTACCAACATAATCACAGGCACCTTGGACCTTGTATTTGGTTCTCCTGCTCCCAGCCTTTCCTCCTCTATGGTCTGAGCTCAATACGGCACTTAGGGAGATCCTTTTAAGCTATAAATAAGAACACTGACACTCTGAAACCATAAAATATTTAGGCTTAAACCCCACCCACCCACCCAAAGGCTTTCCATTTCATTAGAGTAATGAAGCCAGAATCCCTACAGGCTGGTGAGAGGTACATCCTTGGGCCCTCTGACCGCATCTTCTCCTGAACCTCCCCTTTGCTCATTCTGCTCCAGCCACAGAAAACTCTTTGCTATTCCAAAACAGGTTAGGCATGGTTCCCTCTTGGGGCTGTCCATCTTCCTAGAACATACTTGTCCACATAGCCATGATCCCTAACTCCTTTATACATTCAAGTTTTTACTCAAATGCCATCATTTGTTTGAATCTCTAACTCACTCAATTTTCCTCCCCTTTCATCCCACCTTATTTTTTTTATAACACTCAACATCTTTCAACACATGAAATAATTTACTCATCAATTATGTTTGTCATTAGTCTCCTTCTAATAGAATACAAACACCATGAAAACAAGATTGTTTTTTTCTGTCCTTCATTTTTCTACTACCCTACATCCTTGGCCTACAAAAGTGTCCATCATATAGTAGGTGTTTCATAAAAATTTGTTAAATAAGTTAAAGATTCAATTCAATGATTCTTTATTAATGACTTATCATATTTTGCTGTGTAAAATGTGCTTCTGTGTATAATCCTCACCCATGTTTATGGCCCAAACTTTCAGAAAAACACACCTTGAAAAAGTGGCTAACTCTTAGTCAGAAAAGAAGCATCTGGGGGGGGCTTAGGCTTCCCTGGTAAATGTGCAGATTGCACCCCTCCCACAGTTGCCTGCCCTGTGAAGGTCGCCCCATCCCTCTAACTTAGGAGCCCTTTCCTGCCCACCACATCAGGGCTGCAGGTGCTATGACCACGTGCATGGCTAAAGGGGAAGAAACTCCTGAGGCCACTCAGCCCCAGGACAGCCAGGTGGATCTCTGGGGCCTGGATGGGGCTCCTGGTCCCCTGTCTGCATTCAGGCCCTCAGGCCTCAGCCCCTACCCTGCACAATCCTGGCCTGCCTCACCAGCCCTGCCACCTCCCCTAATTGCAGTGCTTGATAGAGCTGCTGGCTTCTCTGCCCACTCCCACTGGAACCCAGATCCTCCCAGAGTAGAACCCCGTTCATCCATTGGGCCCAGGCGGGAGGGCATGGTGGCCCTAGGAGGCCCACTGGGATGCCCTCTCCCAAGGTATACTGCCCATGTATAATGTGCATCCTTATTTTTCCCTCAAAAGTTTGGACCAAAAAATGTGCATTATACGTGGCAAAATACAGTACTTAGTGCAAGGCCCTTTGCCAGGGACTGAGGAGAAAACACTACGAAGAACAGGTCAAGATCTCTCGGAGTCAGCCAAGCAAAGACTGCCCAGGACCCATGATTGTTGGGAGTCACTAAAGTTCCTTTTCCTCCAATTTCCCTCACATACAAATTCACGGATGCTTAAAAGCCCATAATTAAAGATTCCTGCAGTTCCGTGGCCTTGAACATGTTATTTAACATTTCCGTGGCCTTGAACATGTTATTTAACATTTCTAAATCTCAGATTTCTTATCGTAAAATGGGATAATAAAGCCCATTTCATAGGTTGTTGGGAAGACTAAGTGAGATCATCCTTACAGAAAGGCTCAGAGATGTCTCTAGCATGTAGTAAACATAAAAGGATGTCAGCTTTTGTATCTGTTCACTTGTCTTAAAATCCTCATCCTTATTAAAATTCAAAATCTTTTCATAGAGGTACTAGCTATTTTTGAAAACTAAATAGAACAATTGTTAAAAACATAATACAGAGTTTCTTTCAGACAAGAGAACAAAATAACCATATTGATCATATGAATCACCACCCACAAAGAAAGGAGGTTTGACCTTGACTAATTTGTCTAACAAGGGATTCCCCAAGGCCCAGAAGAGGGGCAGGAAAGGAAAATCAGAGAAAGAAATTATTCAACCTTTTTACATAGAAGTTATGGGCATTTTCATAAATATCCTCAGGAAAGCTATTTTCCCCTCTTCTTTTTAAAATGAAGACTGAAAAGAAGTAAATGATGCTAGATATTGTATCACCAAATAAAAGTTAGATTCTAGAACAAACTGTTTGAGCCACTAATATATGCTGGCTTCTTTCACATATTTTATATAATTTCATTCTCAAACATCTCTGAGATTTATGTACATAAAGACTCTATAATTTAAAATTGTCCAAAATCCTAAGGTTAGTAAGTAATGGAGGGATTCTGGATTCAAAGCTAAGGTTTCTCCAAAACCCTTAACGCTGGCCTGTGTTACATCCAGTAACATCAGAGAGCCATGAGGTAACAGATGCCGAGCCATGCTGAATGGACTCCCGAAAAACATCCAGGAAAGGACTCCCAGTGATTCACATGAGCCTCTCTTTCCAAGTTCACATTCAGTGATTTCACATGGGAACCTTGAAATCAGTCATCACAGGAATGGTTATAACATTTTAATAAGCAAAAGCTACAAATCGGAGCTTTCTTTTCTCAGAGTGGCAGTTTGGTGGCACACACTATGGAGCCCTTAGCTGTTCATCCCTGAAACTGAAGACTCCTGAGGCTAGTGTCTCTGGGAACTATTCACAAACTTCAAATGACCAGATGGATCCTCCCCATCAGCATTCCAGCTATGGCAGTCCTCTACTACCTGGTCGACATTCCTGCCGTCCATATTCCAGCACAGACAATTCGTCAGATCTCGTCCTGAGAGCTAGTCTCCATGGGAAAGGGGGAGAGAACTTGCAGACCCTCCTCTACTGAAGGGATGAACAGAGCAAATAAGCTCAAAAAAGGAAATGGGGCCCGCTGAAGGCTGACACCCCTGCCTCGGCACTGCCTGTGCTGGCTCTGGCAACAGAAGGAGCCACCATCATCAGGGTCCCGATGGCTGGAGAGGGACTGGAACTCCTGCCTTATGCTCCCCTCCTTCACGAAATTATAGCTTTCTTTGCACCTTCATCTTTTTTCTATTTTATCATTAGGAAAACTGAAGCATGAATAAGCATGCTCAGGAAAGTCAATTTAAATCCATATAGATAGAGTCAGTCATAAAAAGTGATCTGGTGTTTCCAAAGGTTGGGATGTTCTAGCAAAAAGTAGCCACTTTTTCTTCTGGGAAACAGAAGAAATGCCCCTCCTCTTCCCAGCATGCACTTCCTGGCTTCCATTGTATAAATGAAAAAAAAAAAAAAAAAAAAAAAAGTTTTTGCATCCAACCCAGACTACAAATAATAAACAGGAATTGCTCTTTCACATGGGTGGGGTAGAAGGGGAGAGGAGGTTTGTGGTTTTCTAAGTTGCTCCTTCTTACTGCACCCAAGGGGAAAGAGAATATCAAAAGAGTTTGGTTGGTTAAAACCGGCTAGGGACATATTTCTTCCTGACACCTAGTATTATTCAAATGACAGCAGATATGACTAAAAGCATTTATCACACTCCCTGACTTGCTTTTATCTCCCACAAAGGGAAGCTGCACTGGGCGGGGGGATAATGAAGCGGCAGCCTGGGCTGCCAGAGTGGGGCATTGATTTTAGGTGCTGAAAATAGAACCGCTGCCGTTTCCAGCCGGCTGCCCCATGTCTAGAACTGGATTATCAGCTGAACAGCACAAGTACAGGGAAATGTTTCCAGGCAATCAGATTGGCTCATACACAGGACATTAATTCTCCCGAAATATGTCATGTTGACCAATCAAAATGGTTTCTCCTTTAAATAACTCCTCTAGTCTCTAAGGTAGCATTCCCAGCCTCAAACACCATTAATGACCTCTGCATATGGGGCATGTTCCAGGAATTAGCACCTGGGGCGGGTTAATGGTATAAAGCACATCTGCTCCTACCTGGTCATTAATCCCAAGTAAATACCCAGCAATTCTATTTCTGTTGCTTTAGGATAAACCTGAATCAAATGGCCTAGTCAGACCAAGCAGATTTAATACAGAAAAAGCTAATGACCACAATAGCCTCCTGCTCTGGGTACAGTGAAGGGCTGGGGAAAGCTAATCTAAAAAGCATTTTTCCTTTGGTGATGTTTGAAATGCTGATTTCCAAACAGGAGCTGGCCACCCTTCCTAAGTAGAGAGATGTCATCCACCCACCGTCAGTGAGGAATAAACTGTAAGTTGTTTTTCTAGCTAGTGATGACAGATTTTGAGTTGATTCATTCACATCTTCTGACCTCCCTTCTCTCCCACACTATGATCAAATAGCAGCTATATACAGGGCGAGGAGACAAGGTCTGCTCAGGGTGCTATCTGTAACTCAGTGGCCAGCCCAGTTAACCAGGGATAGACCTGGATGGAGTCTTCCACTGTGCCCATGAGACCAACAGAGACCAGACTGAAACTGAAACATATATTCCTGATCCTTGTACAGTGCATTTCTTTCCACTCCATAATTCTCTTCAATCAACATGACCAATAATTTCCAAACTGTATCCTGTGATCTTTGAGGTGTCAGAGAGATGCATTATGGACTTCAGACAGGAGGGGAGCAAATAGCGGTGAGGAGAGGAGACAGAGTACAGAAGAAGGATCCTGTGAGCTGACTCTGGGTTTAGGCATCAAAGAAAATCTGTGTTTTCACCTGTTGTATAGATTGAAGGTTTTTGCAAGTTTTCATTTACAAAAAAAAAAAAAAAAAAAAAAAAACAGTTCTGCTGCTAAAATTACAGTTCAAAAACATTCATGTTAGTCAGCTTTTTCATCTTCAAGATGAGGAAATGGCTTCCCCACACACTGCAGTTTTGACTGCTCTCCAAGTGTGTAAAGGCATGCCTCCTTCCTCTCAGCGCCAACAATTCTTATTGCCTGTTCCACTCTCTCAAAAATTTATATCACTGCCTTGTTTGGTTAATTATCATTTTCTCAAAAAAAAAAAAAAAAAAAAACGCTGTATCTTCTTCAAGATAGTAGCTAAGTTTTTTTTTTATCTTCCTTAGTGCCTAGCACAATATCTTATACAAAATAAACATTGATTTCTTGGGGGAAATGAACAATGGCAACAATATTAAAGGCTCTGGCCAAAGAAATGTAAAATCTAGTTAACAATGCCTTTAGAATTTGGTTATTGACTGGGCACGGTGACTCACGCCTGTAATTCTAGCACTCTGGGAGGCCGAGGCAGGTGGATCACCTGAGCTCATGAATTTGAGACTAGCCTGCACTAGAGCAAGAACCCATCTCTTAAAAAAAAAAAAAGAAAAAAAGGAAGGAAGGAAGGAAGGAAGGAAGGAAGCCAGGTATTGTGGCAGGCACCTATAGTCCCAGATATTTGGGAGGCTGAGGCAAGAGAATCACTTGAGCCCAGGAGTCTGACATTGCTGTGAGCTATAACATCACATCACTCTACTGCGCTCTACTGAGGGTGACAAAGTGAGACTCTGTCTAAAAAAAAAAAAAAAAAAAAAAGAGTTTGGTTGTTATTTCATTTTTTTTGTCAGTTTGGGAGTTTGTGTTGATTTTGTTTGTTTTTCTTAACATTACCAAAAAATATGAAGGTAGTAAGCTGCTGAAATTTGTTAAATGGTTTAGTGACATCAGAATTCATGTTTACTAACGATCTGAGGGTGGTAAACATGAGTCCAGGCTTCACATCCATGTTCAAGGTGGGTAGGAAAGTGAGAAGTTATGTCAAAAATTGTTACTTCAAAAAAAAATTTTTTTTTTTCCCAGAAGCTTCCTACCATAACTTCTTGTCTTTGTTAAAAACTGTGAAGTGTCTAAGCTCTCACCCAGCTTTCAAACTAATCTGCTTGCCACAGATTCATGGATGCAGGCAGAAAATATGAAACTCCTGGGTTAAAGATAAAGGACTTTATTACTCAAGTCAAAGCCACCTCAGCATACATGTGTCAGACTCCCTTCACTCTCAAGTCCCACAAGGTGGAAACATCAATGGGCCCAGATAGATGCCCGAATTAAGGAGTAGGCTGCATTCCAAACAAGGAACCCACAGGTTAAGGAACCCAAATCTTTTTAATGAGGAGGGATATCTGGTTTTTATGCCAGAAAATACTATATCTTCCAAGACTGATCACTATACAATCTTGAAAAGATAATCAAGGGGAAAAATAGAGTTTATCTCTATTCCTCAAATGTAAAAACATGAGGAAACCATGAAGAAGTGTCTCTATACAAAGGCTCATGAGCTAAGATGAGGACACACGGCCATTTGTCTCTGTAATTAAACACTAAAATACGTGGATGTGGAGAAAAAGGAACACTTCTACACTGCTGGTGGGAATGCAAACTAATACATTCCTTGCAGAAAGATGTTTGGATAACACTTAGAGATCTAAAAATAGACCTGCCATTCAATCCTACAATTCCTCCACTAGGTATACATCCAGAAGACCAAAAATCACAATATAACAAAGATATGTGTACCAGAATGTTTAGTGCAGCTCAATTCATAATTGCTAAAGTCATGGAAGAAGCCCAAGTGCCCACTGACCCACGAATGGATTAATAAATTGTGGTATATGTACACCATGGAATATTATGCAGCCTTAGAAAAGGATGGAGACTTTACCTCTTTCATGTTTACATGGATGGAGCTGGAACATGTTCTTCTTAGCAAAGTATCTCAAGAATGGAAGAAAAGGTATCCAATGTACTCAGCCCTACTATGAAACCAAGTTATAGCTTTCATATGAGCTATAACCCAATTATAGCCCAAGAATATGGGGAAAGGGAATAGGGAGGGGAGGGGAGAGGGGAGAATGGGTGGAGGGAGGGTAATTGGTGGGACCACACCTATTGTGTATCTTACAAGGGTACATGTGAAATTTGCTAAATGTAGAATATAAATGTCTTAACATAATAAGAAAATGCCATGAAGGCTATGTGAACCAGTTTGATGAAAATATTTCAAATTGTATGTAAATCAGCACATTGTACACCATGATTGCATTAATGTATACAGCTATGATTTAATAAAAAATAATAAAAAAATAAACACGGCAATAAAGTATTTTTTGAGTAACATATAAACAATGAGATTACATCCAAAAATAAATACTACCTTAGCTTACTAGATGGCTTTGAATTAAACAATATTTACATTGCTAGAATAATATAAATTCTGTTTATTAATTTTTAACTTTTATAATTAACCTATATAAAAATCAGAGACAACTTTATTTGAATACTAGAAAGATTATAAAGATAGCAAATATCCAGTTAACAGTGTCTTAGAAATCAAGATACTTCTAGAATGGTGTACTAAGCTGGTGTAAAGATATACACACAACATCACAAAAATTGAGAACATTTAATAAAATATAACATTTAAGGTTATTGAAACATAACCAAGCTTGGCACCAAAAAAGAGAAAATCCCCAGGTGACAGGAAAAATAAGAAAGTTGAAAGTCACAATAGTGAGTGTGAATTAAAAGCAAAATTCCTCACAGAATTTTGGAAACTAAAAAGGGCTTAAAAACTAGGGAATGGGATCGTCTAACCCGAGTGAAGGGAGTCCAGGCCACTGCCCTACAGATCACAGAAGGCACAAAGACTTGTCCTACCTGTGGAAGTGTAGAAGGAGGTCCAGGGGAGGTTGTAAGAAAGACTCCCATAGGGTGGCACCTGAGGCTCAAAGGAGTAGGGCGCTGGCCCCGTATACCAGAGGTGGCGGGTTCAAACCCAGCCCTGGCCAAAAACTGCAAAAAAAAAAAAAAAAGACTCCCATCCGTTCAAGTCCATGTTTATAAAAAGAGTCTGAATCTAGTCCAGTGCCATTTGACAGGGATAAGATCTGAATTCATAGCTTATTGGATACACAAATTCCAAGTCAAAGAATTGGCATTAAAACTGATCCAGAATTTACCAGAGACCAGTACAAAACCACATTGTAAGGATGCTTCTATGGACAAGATCTGTAACAAGGACTTAAAGAAATTGTTGAATATGGGTTCATAGCCAAAAACCGTAAATAACATGAGGAAATGAAGCACAATGGGAAACAATTAGGAAATGCAAGTAGATGACAGGCTGTGCAGGCTGACAACTGGAAAGCGTAAACTGATATGAGAGAAGCTCTGAAATTAGTGTGTTGAGAATGCTCAGAGAGAGAAGAGAGACAGAGAAACCATAGGGCAATTATAGGATGGTATGTAAAAGGAACTGATAGATTTTTAAAAGAACCAAGAAGAAATCTATAGAAGAAAATACAGTCAGTGAAATTAAAATACCCTGGATGAAGTTAACAGTGAAAACAAAAATAAAATCAGTGAAGAAGAAAAATCTATAACAATCATGAATAATTCCGCACATAGGAATAAAAAGAAAGATAAATAAGAGACACGTAGGCTAGAAAGAAAAGGTGCAAGGCACATCACATAAGCATTTCTAATGGGGGAATATTTAAAAAAAAAAAAAGGAAAATTATTATTTAAAAGAACTAATGGCAGGTTTGAACCTGGCCTAGGTCTGCTAAACAACAATGACAACTGCAAGAAAAAAAAAAAAAAAAAAAAAAAATAGCTAGGCGTTGTGACAGGCTTCTATACTCCCAGCTACTCCAGAGGCTGCTCAGGCAAGAGAATCGCTTAAGCCCAAGAGTTTGAGTTTGCTGTGAGCTGTGTTACCACACCACTCTACTGAAGACAACAGTGAGACTCTGTCTCAAAAAAAAAAAAAAAAAAAAAAGACAACTAATGGTAAAGAATTTACCAGAATTTAAGACACATTAGAAGCAGCACACCAAATCCTGGAAATAAGTAAAAATAAATCTACACCTGCCCATATTGTAGTAAAAATATAGAATGTCAAACACAAAGAAAAAAAATTTGCAGCTGAATTTGTTTTGCTATACATAGCAGCAAAATAAAGAAAACATGCAGTGGTTTCAAAATGATTGAAATTCATATTCTCATGTTATAATCTAAAGCACGTCTGTGCAACAGAAGTATAATGCAAGTCACAGATATAATTCTAAATATTCTAACAGCCACGTTAAGAAAGTCAAAATAAACAGGTGTTATCAACTGTAACATTTTACTTTTTTTGTTCTACTGTATCTAAAATATTATCAGTTCAGTTCAATGTATAATCAACACAAAAATGATTATACACAGTAGTCTCTCCTCCCCATTAAGGATTTCACTTACCATGGTTTTAGTTACCCATGGTCAACTACAATCCAAAAATATTCAATAGAAAATTCCAGGAATAAACAATTCATAAGTTGTAAGTTGTGTGCTGTTCTGAGTGGCAGGATGAAATCTCTTAAGTGTCCTGCTTAGTGAGTGTCTAGGATGAGCTCCAGCCAGTCCAGGATGTGAATCTTCCCTCCTTCAGAGCATCTGTGCTGTGTATGCTCCCTGCCCATTGGTCATTCATCAGCCCTCTCAGTTATCAGACTGACGATCCCAGTTTCACAGTCCTTGTGCTCAAGTCACCCACCCTTACTATACTTCATCCTGGCCCCAAAGCACAAGACTAGCAATGCCAGTGATTCAGATCTACAGGAGAAGGGTGGTGCCTGTGGCTCAAAGGAGTAGGGTACCGGCCCCATATGCCGGAGGTGGTGGGTTCGGACCTGGCCCCGGCCAAAAACTGCAAAAAAAAAAAAAAACCACAAGAACAGATCTACAGGAGAAGCTGTGAATTGCTTTTCGAAATGAAACAATCCCCTACTTAATGTAAAAACAAAAAAAAATATTTATTAAAGCTGGTAAGATTCAGGACAAGAACATCTTCTATCTACGATATTGTGAAGAACAGAAAAGAAATCTGTGCTAGTTTTGCTGTCAAACCTCAGACTGCAAAAGTTATGACCGTGTGTCTAAAGGTTTAGGTAATATGGAACCATCATTAAACTTCCAATGGACGACACGAACAGCAACATCTTCCAATTTTAGGCACCCACTGGGGGTCTTGGAATGTATGCCCCATGGATAAAGAAAAGGCTACTCTATTTTACATTAATTTACTAAAGTCTTTAAAGTTCTTTACATTTATACAGATCTCAATTTAGACATTTTTCAACATTTTCATTTGCTATTGATAAAGTAGATTCATGGACACAAACTGTTACAAACATTTTCAAAAGTTTTCAACTCCTAAATCAAATGTCAATGTTTAAATTTAAGTTAGCTAAAATTAAATAAAATTTAAAATTCAGTTCTTCAGATGCATGGACCACATGTCCAGTATTCAATGGCCACATGTGACTAATGGCTACATAAGGGACAGCGTGTTTGTGTAGGCAGGTGTCCTAGGACCAGTTGTGTACCTGAGTTTAAGAAAGCTTCTTTAATTCTTGGCATCCCTGGAAATGGGAAGGGGAAAAGTGGCAGGGGTCCATGTACACTTCTTTAGAGTCCCTATTATACATCTCATATCCATATATTTTTGCCAGAACTTAGCCATACGGCTACACCAACCTGCAAAGGAGGTGATACCTGTGAGCCCATGTGCCAGCGAACTCTATTTTTGACTGAGAGAAAAATAGAAATCAGTGGACAAGTCTCAGGTTCTTCTACCACACCAGAAATAAGAAAAAAAAAGACAAAGGAGAGATGGAACAGGAGGTGGAGCCGCTCACTGCCCCTCTGCTGTGCAGGCCGCTTCTTAACAGGCCACACAGGGAACCGTCTTGGCACCAGAGACGGTGGTTTCATGGAAGATATTTTTTCCACAGAGGTGGGAGAGGGGGTAGTGGAGGTGAGACAGGCGGCAGAGCTCAGGCAGTGACAATGTGCAACCCAGTTCCTGACAGGCTGAGGACCAGAATGGTATGCTGCCTGAGGAGTAGGGACCGCAGGCCTACAGCACTGTAGGATGACTATAGTTAGCAGTAATACAGTCTTAAATAGCTAGAAGGTGGATAGTGAAGGTTCCCAGCACACAGAAATGATACTTGTTTGAGACAATGGATAAAGGTTTATTACTCCGATCTGATCACTATATATTGTATATACGGAAACATCACTATATGTACAATTTTTATGTATCAATTAAAATGCAAAGTAAAAATTAAACAAATAAATGTCAGATTGCTTATCTTCCTCCATTAACATCCTTCCATGTCTTCCCATATTACACATAGAATATAATATAAGTTGTTCTCCCAGCTTAACCCTTTCGTGACTTGGCTTCTGCTTCCCTCTATGACCCCTCATTCTACCCTTGCTTATTAAACTTCTCCATGACCAGCTGTTCTCTTGTTTCTTTAATAACCTAGACTCACTCCTGCCTTGGGCTATCTCCCCTCACTCTCTCTCTGCCTGGAAAGCTCTTCAAACTTATCTCCATGTGACCTGCTGCTTCTTGGCATTTGGGTTTCAATTCAAACATGACTTCCCAATCTTTAGTGGCCACTCAGTCACCCAAGTTACTCTCAATGATAATCTCATTTTTATGTAATTTTTCACTTTATAACAAACTAAAATAATCATATTCCCTATTTTTTTCTGTGTCTTTTGTTTGTTTCTATCTATATAATGTTCTTTTCTTATCACCAGCGGCATTTCTTTTTTGTTTTTTTTTTTATTGTTAAATCATAGCTGTGTACATTACTGCAATCACCTGTATCCATTCTAAGATGCACCATAGATGTGGCCCCACCCATTACCCTCCCTCCACCAAAACCTCCCCCCTCCCTTCCCCTTCCTTGGCCCTTTCCCCATAGTTTTGTACTATAGTTGGGTTATAGCTTTCATGTGAAAGCTATAATTTAGCTTCATAGTAGGGCTGAGTACATTGGATACTTTTTCTTCCATTCCTGAGATACTTTGCTAAGAAGAATATGTTCCAGCTCCATCCATGTAAACATGAAAGAGGTAAAGTCTC
>CAUYPK010031251.1:0-27945 GCA_963574355.1 Loris lydekkerianus
AAGGGTATATGTAAAACTTGGTAAATGTGGAATGTAAATGTCTTAGCAAAATAACTAAGAAAATGCCAGGAAGGCTATGTTAACTAGTGTGATGAAAATGTGTCAAACGGTCTATGAACCTAGTGTATGGTGCCCCACGAACCTATTAATGTATACAGCTATGATTTAATAAAAAAAAAATTAAAAAGAGATTTAAACTTAAGACATGAAACTATAAAAATACTAGAAGAGAGTGCAGGGAAAACCCTTGAAGAAATCGGTCTGGGTGAGTTTTTATGAGGAGGACTCCCTGGCAATTGAAGCAGATTCAAAAATACACTACTGGGACCTGATAAAACTAAAAACTTCTGCACAGCCAAGAACACAGTAAGTAGAGCAAGCAAACAGCTCTCAGAATGGGAGAAGATATTTGCAGGTTATGTCTCTTACAAAGGTTTAATAACCAGAATCCACAGAGAACTCAAACATATAAGCAAGAAAAGAACAAGTGATCCCATCGCAGGCTGGGCAAGGGACTTGAAGAGAAACTTCTCTGAAGAAGACAGGCACGCGACCTACAGACATATGAAAAAATGCTCATCATTTTTAATCATCAGAGAAATGCAAATCAAAACTACTTTGAGATATAATCTAACTCCAGTAAGAGTAACCCATATCATAAAATTCCAAGACCAGAGATGTTGGCGTGGATGTGGAGAAAAGGAAATACTTCTGCACTGCTGGTGGGAATGCAAATTAATACATTCCTTTTGGAAAAATGTCTGGAGAAAACTTAGAGATCTAAAAATAGATCTGCCATTCAATCCTATAATTACTCTACTAGGTATATACGCAGAAGACCAAAAATCACATCATAACAAAGATATTTGTACCAGAATGTTTATTGCAGCCCAATTCATAATTGCTAAGTCATAGAAAAAGCCCAAGTGCCCATTGATCCACAAATGGATTAATTAATTGTGGTATATGTACACCATGGAATATTATGCAGCCTTAAAGAAATATGGAGACTTTACCTCTTTCATATTTACATGGATGGAGCTGGAACATATTCTTCTTAGTAAAGTATCTCAAGAATGGAAGAAAAAGTATCCAATGTACTCAGCCCTACTATGAAACTAATTTATGGCTTTCACATGAAAGCTATAACCCAGTTATAACCCAGGAATAGGGAGAAGGGGGAAAGGGAGGGGAGGGACGGGGAAGGTGAGCGGAGGGAGGGTGATTGGTGGGATTACACCTGTGGTGCATCTTACAAGGGTATATGTGAATCTTAGTAAATGTAGAACGTAAATGTCTTAACACAATAAGTAACAAAATGCCAGGAAGGCTATGTTAACCAGTGTGATGAAAATGTGTCAAACGGTCTATAAAACCAGTGTACGGTGCCCTGTGATTGCATTAATGTACACAGCTATGATTTAATTAAAAAAATCCATCAGGGTCAGTCACAGTCACTGAACTTGCTGAGGCCACTGTGTTTGAAAGGATTGTATCCTCATGTCCTTAATCCTTTCTCCTGCATCCCCTCCTGACCATCACAAGCCAGGGGAGGGAGGAAAGAGAAGACCAAAGTCTTCTGGCAAGAGCAGTCACATCTCTCACCTCCCCTTTGGAGAAAACTTGAGAAGGAAGTTCAGATTCTGGAAGATGGGAGAAAGGTTCCATCCATTCCACCAAGTTCTACAGACTGCAGGCAGACACACCCTATGAGCATACTGTTACCAGTGAGCCCAAAATGGGCCTTCACGCCGCTGTTAAAAGGAGCTCTGAGTCACTCTCCCTTTCTCCTCACATGTGTAGAATGCAGCAGGTGACAAATGGGGCAGTGGCCCCCAACTCCTGACTCTTAGAAGTGATGTTTGAATGTCACTGAGCACAGTTCTTGGCTCCTCCCAGACATACAAGGACCGGGAGCTGTGATGGTTCCTAACAAAGGATGAGACAGGGTCACTGGGAATCAAGCCTAACCTGCCCATCACCTCCTAAAGACAGGCGGGAGCCAAGACATTCATCACACCCAGAGCCTTCTACAACTGCATCTGACACTGTTTGGCATTGCCTCTTCCTGCTACGATGACAGTCTCCCCTCCTTTGTTCTTTGTACTTGGAATCTTTGCGACTGGGGAAGAGCAGAGCCTCCATCCTTCATCCTTGAATTCTATAGACAGCCAGGGCCCTCGGGACAGCACTCGTCTGTGTTGGCCTTGAGAGGTCCTCTGGGCAGGGCTGACACCAAGCAGTCCAGGAGGACTGGACTGCTGGTGGGGCCCCAGGTGGGAGGGGTGCACCAATGAACATATTTCCAAGTCCACCACCTGCCTCCTCCATAAGCTTCACAAAGCCAGAGCCTTCACCCCTCCCAGCCTCAGCGTTATGTATAGTGCCCATAACTGGGGCATGAGGTAGTAAGAGGGTGAACAAATATTTCATGAATGAATAAGTATTAACCGAGTTCTATACTCAGCTCTGCCATCCAGTGCCTTCGGAAAACTTTTCCCTCCCAGAGACTCATTTTTCTCACTTAGAAAATTTCTCGAGGCTTTCTTCTAGTCCTAACCACCTAGAGTTAGTGTAACACTTGGGCACTCTGTTAAAAAATGGCCTCAGGATGCAAAAGGAGACATTTAGGGGTAGTTACTTAATCCACCTGGATCTCACGACCACTAACACCTCCCTTTGAAATCACTTTGGTTATGTTAGCGGGGAAGCCCGAGCACGGCACAGCCATGCAGATGGAGCCCCAGACCTGGGCATCAGGCAGCAGCGCTTCTGAGCCCAAAGAGCAATGCCGCCACTGTTCACTGAGAGCTTACACCAAGTGCTGTGTAAGCATCTGATTGCTCACGGGATGCTGGTGCTAGTTTAGACCCATTTGACAGATGAATAAATGAGAGCAGAAAGAAGTAACCTCCCCGAGGACACACAGAGAGGGAATGCTGGATCTGGAGTGCATGAGTGGCAGGGATCCAGGGGCCAGGCCACTTTGATATTCCAGGTAGCAGAAGGAGTAGAAGCAAAGGCTTGGATGACGCTTACCACCCTGGGCGCGGGGTGATCGCACTGCCTTTGTGATACTGGGGCCCACTGTGGCATTTCTAGAGGCATCTTGCAGGGAAGAGAGTCAGGTTAAATAAGTGCCTTCTGCCTCAGGCTGTGTGGGTTACAGGGGGATTTTAGAGGCAGGGGGATGCTTGTCATCTTCTAGGGTGTAAAATTGACTTTTAATGAGCATCTTTAGGGTTCCTGCTTACTGCTGAACAATGATGAAAGCTTTGCTCTTGGTACTTGGATGTAACCTTTCTGGATGTATGGTTTGCACGTTGCTGAAGAATAATGGTGGGTTTCTTCCTTTACGAAAACGTACTTTGTAAAATAAACCTATAAATTTTTAACAGGGAACTCACAGGGTAATTTTATCTTTGTTTTTCTTCATAGAGCTTCTCACTCTCTGACAGTATATTAATTTTCTTGCTTATTGTCTGTCTCCCTAGCAGAAAGGCAGGCTGATTCTCCCTGGCCCCCTCTGGAACCTTGATTTGGGGAACGCTGCCAGCACTTTGGAGACACACAACAATTATTGGCTGAGTGAGTGATATTATTGGCACATGAAGAGAAGCTCATGGAAACTCAGAGGTTCCAGCCCCTAAAATGTCCATGAAAGGCCAGTGGCAGGAAGGAAATACAGGTCTGTTCCTGACTTTCTCAATTGCCTTTTTGGGGAACAAGTGGAAAGCGTGGGATGTGTTTATCTTATCATCACAAGAATAACTTCATTATTAATAAATTAGTTTACCACCTATTTTTGCATGGGCTGAATTATGACCCTTTAAAATTCATATGTTGAAGCCCTAAGCCCTTGTACTTAGAATATGACTGTATTTGGAGATAGAACCTTTAAAGAGGTGATTAAAATGAGGTCACTAGGGTGGGCCCTCATCCAATATGATTGGTATCCTTATAAGAGAAATTTTGGACACATACAGTGACACCAGAGGTGCCTATGTGAAGCAAAACCACACAGGACGTGGCAAGAAGGTGGCCATCTACCAGCCTGCAGGGAGAATGGGACCAAAGATCCCACTCTTAGCAAGGGGAAACACCCCTATAAAAGGGGAAAAACTCAGAAATAAGTGGAGCAAGGCAGAATAAAAATAGTTTAGCTAGTTTTACTTTTAAACCAGCAGCTAAATTACTTATCTGAGCAGTTCCTCCTTGTATTAGAAGCTTGGTCTATAAGGGATACAGCTTGCCAACACCCCTGCTGGGTGTTTGTAAACACTCTGAAGAAGTCATGGCCTAGAAGGAAGCTACGTGCAAGGCCTGGGGAGGAACATCAGCCAGGCTGTCCCATGCCCAGTCAACAGTCAAAGCAAATGCCCACTGCAGGGATTGTTTTATGGCCAGGATTAAGGGAACAGCTCAAGCCCCCAAATATGGGCAGAGGGTTTGTCCCCTTATCACAGAGGAAGATGCCTCTGGGTTGGAAATAAGAGAAAAATTCCTCTCATCCACCAGTTCTTCAGAGGAGGTTGATGTGCTGTGGTGTCTACTCCACAGATAAACTACAGGGGTTTAACCTTCCCTAAGCAATCTGTGTGTGTGTGACCACAGACAGGAGGCTGCCCCACACAAGGCTCAGGTTTTGAATTTCTCAAGGCTGCTCACACTCTTAAAATTAATGACTGTAGATAGAATAAGAACTAATAAGCTTACTCAGAGAAACTGTTGATGTTTTTGTTCCCTTCCTCAGCTTACCTTCTGGGATACTAAATGAGATACTAGCCTTCAATAAAAGCTGAGTGGAACAAACATTCAGGACCATTCGCTGCAACTCCAAAAGTCAGTGGTGGTCCCCTGTGAAAAGGTGGTCCACCTTTGAAAACTCTATTCTGTATGTCCTGTCTTTTTATCTCTTGCTGCTTCTAACTTTACCTTTCTTTAGTCAATGGTTTCCGTTGCATAAGTCTTTTTTTTTTTTTTAAATTAAATCATAGCTGTGTACATTAATATAATCGTGGGGCACCATACACTTGGTTCATAGACCGTTTGACACATTTTCATCACACTAGTTAACATAGCCTTCCTGGCATTTTCTTAGTTATTTTGCTAAGATATTTACATTCCACATTTACTAAGTTTTACATATACCCTTGTGAGATGCACCGCAGGTGTAATCCTACCAATCCTCCTCCCTCTACCCACCTCCCCCCTCCCTCCCCACCCTTTCCCCTTTCCCCCTATTCTTAGGTTGTAACTGGGTTATAGCTTTCACGTGAAGGTCCTAAATTAGTTTCATAGTAGGGCTGAGTACATTGGGTATTTTTCTTCCATTCTTGAGACACTTTACTAAGAAGAATATGTTCCAGCTCCATCCATGTAAACATGAAAGAGGTAAATTTTAAAACGGTCTGTTCCTTCTAGGGAGTGCCTGATGACTGTTCTTGGGTCCATTGGTTGCGGCCATCATCATGTCCACCATTACTTCTTTCTCTCCCTCACGGTTGCCAACAGCAGACAGGACCTGTGGTCTGTATTCCAGGTTTTTGGGGATACATTTTCTTTTAGTGTTGTTATAAATGTCCATGACCTTTTGCCTCTGTTATCTAGTTGCTTTATTTTAATGTAGAGAGATAGATAGATGGAAAGAGTTCTAGAATCCTCTCTATGCCTGGCTAACCTTTAAACAACCAGAGGTGGATCTCAGTGTGGCAGACATGGAATCTCCTCTGATGAGCTTGACCAATGAGGGAAGACATGGGAGGTGAAAGAAGTGATGAAAAGGAAAAGGAATAAGCATTTTAAAAACCCAAGGATTACACAGATATTACTTAGATACACTTAGCACAGAAGTAGACAAGGAGTAGACACATGGACCTGACCAAAATTTATGAGATAATGGTGTAGCTCTGGCTGAAGATAAAAAGAAACCCAGAGAAAGACAGTCGCCAGGCCTTCCTATCAAAATTCCCAAAACCAACACCACCCCTTCTCTATAGTTTGGATTACCAAATTAGGCTTGTCCTTAAGAAGCCCAAAGAAAACCGGTTGTTTTATTTATAGTGAGTTTACACTCATACATATTCTGCCTCAGGAAGTGCAGACAATTACCCCTTGCATTTGAGCAAAATGTAAATGTGGACAGTTAGCTGAACCTGTAGAAAATAAACCAAGCTTCCCAGAACTTGTCATTTTGAGTATGAGATCTGGCTGAGCCAAGATTGTCAGAGGGCTGTTTGGCTTGCTGGTTAGAGCCAAAGTCCACAGGATCAGGACCTACAGGAATCACTGGTAGCTTGAGCAGTGAAAAGCAATAGAAATCTCTCTGGAGAAAGTACAGAATGCATTTGGTTCCCAGGAATCACTGGGTCTGCTTGAGACTGGGCTGTTCTGGGCAGTTATAATACATTTTGAATAACAAAATACAAAGTATCTCCTTATTTACATTTTTAGGTATCTCTCTCTCCATAGGACTACCTATAGGAAAATTAAAAATTATATGTGTTTATTAAAAAAGGGCAGCTGTGTCTTCCTCTGGATTTCTTTTTTCTCTCCC
This sequence comes from Loris lydekkerianus, assembly GCA_963574355.1. Taxonomy (NCBI): domain Eukaryota; kingdom Metazoa; phylum Chordata; class Mammalia; order Primates; family Lorisidae; genus Loris; species Loris lydekkerianus. Next base: position 6,557 of record CAUYPK010031251.1, read on the forward strand.
CACCTTGACATCCAGTCCTTCAGCCCCTGTTTCCACTGGATTTCACCAATCATGTGAGGCAACACATTCCTTTGAAAATATCAGTCATAGGAAAATAGACCTCTGGGGTGTTTCTGAAGGATAGGAAGGAAAGAGCATATGAAATGTGCGTGCTGGAGTTCACAGGATGTGGGGGCCTCTTTCTGGTTCTCGGAGAAGTCATCAGGGATGAGTTGATGGGTGGGAGGACAGCTGTTAGGGTATCCTAGGGGTCGCATTACTGCGTTGAAGCCCCTCACCCAAATGTCACAATGGCCTCTTGGAATATCCCCGAACACTCAGCTGGCATATCACCATGCTCTAAAACAATTGCCAAGTCTTCAGTGACTCATAACAACACAAACTGTCAATACTGTAAAGAAAGATTAAGTGTCCAGATTGGACTTCAGGAAAAGTAAAGTCCAGACATTATCAGAGATGGAAACTGCTCAGGACCCGGTTCCAGCCCCTCCCCCTCCCACTGACACAATCCCTTCCATGAGTTCGCCCATGTAGGAGCTGATGAATCCTACATGTGCACCCCGAAGTGAACTCCTCTGCACTCCAGCGTAGCCAGCTGCCGATCTGACATCTCCACCTGGATGACTGAGCATCTTAAACACAACATGTACTAAACAGAACCACTAACCACTGCTCCTGTTCCACACCCTGAGTGTCCTCTTGTCCCCATGTGTTTTTTCCTCTCAGTAAATGGTACCAGGCTGTATTTGGTTGCTCAAGCTATTTCTTTTTTCTCTCCCACCCTGACATCTAGCCTTCAGCAATTCCTACCATATATATCGTTAAGATATATCCTTAATCCATTCATCCCTTCCTATCTCCATTGCTATCACCTTAGTCCAAATCACCATTCTGTCTCTTTTAGATACCTCATAATTAATCTCCCTGCTTTAATTTTTTTTTTTTTTAATTAAACCACCATTTATTATTTGTAGAGCAGCCGGAGTGATCTTCTTAAAATGTAAATCTCACAATGTCTCTTTCTTGAATAAATCATCAATGCTTCCTGATATACCAGGTAACCCTGTCCACCTCCCAGCTTGACTGGCTCTCTCTGCCTCTCCAGATGGGATGAACCACTCTCCTCCCATGCTGAGGTATGGCTTTTCTGTCTCTAGTTTCACTTCAAGAAGAAAATGTTAAATAGGGTTTCTTAATGACAGCATCAAGAGTTCCAGCTAGTGAGCTAGCACAGACAGTTGCTCCCTCCCTGCAAAATAGCCCTGGAGGAATGAATGTGAAAAATTCACAACTGAAAACAAACCAGTGAGAAGTCCTTAAAGAGTCTAAAGTCTGTTATTGAGAAAGTGGCTGGAGAGCCTGAGTGTGGTCAGAGGAAAACCATCCCTGCCCTTGCCTTTCTCCCTTGTTGCCCGGGGCAGATTATTACCACCTGTATGTTTGCAGCTAGAGCCCAGCCACAGTTGTGTGTTTGGAAGGAGGGAGGGGGATACCTTGGCATTGTCAAACTGTGCTGGAGTGAATCTCTGATGAAGACCAGCAAGCATTAATTGGCACCCCTTGGACAATCACTCCCTCTCCTTCCTCTTCTTAGGAGCAACATGTTATAATTCGGAGAAGCTAGCTCCTCCCACTGTGGAGCTCCCTAAGGCAGCACTTACCCAGAGGTGGTCCCCACACCAGCATCATCTGCATCACAGGGGCACCTGCTATAGATGCTAGTTACCAGGCCCTCACAATAGACCTACCACAGGAGAGACTCTGGGGAACCAGAACTCTGAACTCTAAGCAGTCCAGTGATTCAGATTCACAGTGAAGTGTGAAAATTACCACAGTGAAGTTTGAGAGTGACAGGGACCAAGAGTGGTTCTATGATACAAGAGCTCCTGACTGGCCTCAGAATTTATTTCCGAACACAATCCTTAGTTCTCTAGACTAAGCTGACTTTTGGTCCTTTATCAAAATAATCATTAGATTAACAATTATATCAAGGAAATGTGAGCTTACAGGTCAAAATAACTCCATAAATTAGGAATACAACCACTGTAAATGAAAGACATAAACTGGACAACATATGCTGTCCAAGGTAGAGGTGTTAAAATGATGAAAATCCTTAAAATAAGCACAATCACTCTACTAAAGAAGATAAATATAAAACAGCAATATGAAACAATAACAAAAAACCAAGTACAAATATTAGATATGGATACAATGAAATGAAAAACACAGTAGATGGAATAAGCAGAAGATTTGATGCAGAAAATACAAAAGAAAAGTTAAGAGATGTGAAGAAGAAAACACACCAATATTTGAATCCCAACAGGATAGAAAAAGAAAACAGAAAGAGCAAAGTGTATAATTTCTCAGAATTAAAGTGTCAAGTAGGAGAGAGAAGGATAAATCTTTATCTTCTAACACAGTAAAACTTAGTAACATTAAAGACAAAAATAAAATTCCAAAGTCTCTTTAGAAAGAAGGCAGGTTACTCCTAGGCTGGACGCTGTGGCTCATGTCTGTAATCCTAGCACTTTGGGAGGCTAAGGTGGGTGGATGGCTTGAGCTCAAGAGTTGGAGACCAACCTGAGCAAGAGTGAGACCTCGCGTCTAAAAATAGGCAGGCACTGTGGTGGGTACCTGTAGTCCCAGCTACTCAAGAGGCTGAAGCAAGAAAATCACTTGAGCTCAAGAGTTTGAGGATGCTGCAACCTGTGATACCAGGGCATGCTAGGATGTCACCGTGGGCAACAAAGTGACACTTTGTCTCAAAAAATATATAAAAGAACAAGAAAAAGGAAAGAGGGTAGATTACTCCTGAAGGAGCTAGAGTGAAATGATATCATAATTCACAATAGCAGCACTGGATGTAAGAAGATAATGCAATATTTTTAAGGTTCTTTGAATCTAAAATTTTATATCCAGCCAAATTGTCATTTGAATCTGAGGCCAAACTTTCATTAGGCATACAAGGACTCAGAAGTTTTGCTACACTCAGAAGTTTTGCCACACTTCAAGACATTAAAGCTCTCTTGGAAAAAATTCTTCAATAATAAGAGAAGGAAAACTAGCTTGATGCTACAAGAAATATGGAAAGATGAGAAAGCACTTTGTTAACCTTTATTTTAACTCAAAAATCAAAAGTCCAGGATCAAAGAAAAGACAAAGTACACCCACAAGAATTAAGAACATAAAGTTTAGACAACAGCAACACCATGGAATGAAGATGGATGAGAGAGACCAAATAGATGTCAGAACCGCTAAAATCCTTGCCTTGTTAAAGGGGAGACGTAGATGTCAATAATTTTAAATAATCAAAAGAAGCTCTTTGTTTAGTGACAGTTATATTATTCCATCAGAAGAACCTGAAAAAAAGTATACATTAAATGAAAAATATGAAGTAAAATTGCAGGAAGCAATTATAAAATTTTCATTATACCATTAACTTAAGCAATTAATTAATAGAAAAGACAAATTACCAGACACTTTTTTTTAAAGATCCAATGTGAACTACATGAGGTCTATAACACCCTCCTTTATAGCAATAGAATATAACAAATTTGAAAGTTAAAAGGTGAAAAAAGAAAAGACTGGAGATACAATTAGAAAACTGAAATACCCTTTTAATAGGTGTGGCTAAATGCAATTGCTGAGCAAATTATCATAAGATACTATGTATAAAAAGGGACATAGGGTAAAGGAACAAAGGGGAAAGATGATACAGCCACCACAAACATATACAACCCCCCTCAGTATCCCTTGGGGGTTGGTTACAGAACCTTCCATGATACCAAAATCCATGGATGACAAGTCCCTTATACAAAATGCCCTGCCATCAGCATACTCCTATGCACATGCTGCTGTGTGCTTTAAGTCAACTATAGGCTACTTATAATACCTAATAAAATGCAAATACTTTGTAAATAGTTGTTATGCTGTATTGTTTAGGGAATAATGACAAGAAAAAAATACTGCATATGTTTGGTAATGACACAGCCATCCTTTTATTCTTTTTTCCTAAATATTTTCAATTCATGGTTGGTTGAATCCATGGATACAAAGGGCCAACTGTGTGCCTCTAACAATTCAGTCTCAACTTCAGGAGAAGCAGCAGTAGAGCAAACCAGAGAGAGAAGCAAAGATTCAGAACAAAAGAGCCCTCTTAGAAACGGATCAAGAGGACGAAAGAAGCAGATAGATATACTGAAGTTCTGGACTGTGACAGGGGGTTAAATTCAAAATACTCCAGAGTGGGATCCAGTTAGGTCCAAAACCCACCGCAGTTTGAGATTAAGATGTCCTCCAAAGCAGAGTTTGCTCCTCAAAGCACTGAAAGAGTCCATTTTAATGCTCATAGTGCTATAATGTAGCAAAAACATCAGAACTCTTCTCTCCCAGGTTCTAAGGAACTTACTCCGTGTTCAGCAAAAACCCCCAGGGCTGCTGTGATTAAAGTGGTCCCCAGCCTGGTGCTGTTCAGCGTTTCCTTTGTTAGCCTAGAGGATACTATGATTGTTCAAAAAGAACAGGAGGGATATCCCACAGGAAGATCAGCACTGCTGAGAAGAGAGATGATTACTATTGAGTTGAGAATGACTCAATTACAAATGTAATTTCCTGTAGCTGGCATGCCCCTCTCCCCAGCATCATGTCCCTCTGTTCTCTCTGCCAAGGTGTCAGGCCATCTATTGGACTCCTCTGGATTCTTATACCTAGATTATGCTGCACTGTATTAACATTTGTTTGTTTTCACATGTGTCTCCTTTACTGGATTCTAAGCTCCAGGAAAAAGGGGGCCCTGATTTATTAATGTCTCTACCCCAGATCTAACAAAGAATAGGTATTTATTTGGTGAATCAGAAGCTAATTGAAGAAAAAGATCTGTATTTAACTGTTACAAGAATTGCAGGATTAAAAGTAGTTACCCAGCGGATGCTAACATTCACTTCTAAGTAAAAACAGATGCCTACACAATCTAGAGGCCATAAATATCACCTAAAAACTAACGACAAATGCCCAAGGCTTCAATGGATGAAGCCATGCTGGTGGGATGACCATTCCATCATAGAAAGGCATAAAGGACATGGAGGACAATGTCTTAGAGAAACTCTGGAAATGGACACTACGCTCACCGTATCCACATCTGTATCCTGCACTTACTGTTGGAAATCAGACACCTGCAATCAGCCCAGGAGCACCGACACTCAACACTTATCCATGAAGTCCATCTGTGCTTCCTGTGCGGGCTGTCATGAGAGACTGCAAAGTATTATAAGGGGTGTTTGGTTATCAGAAGGCTTATAACTTCTTTCACACACTTCCAGGTGCTTCCCACAGCTTGGCACCATCTCCCCCAAGACTGTTGCACTCAGGCTCATTTTCCAGAATGTCTGTCACTGGGGCACTGAGGTCCATCTCTCACTGCCCAGTGGAGCAGGGCGGGACACCATTCCTGGTGCTTACTTGGATGCCTTTGACTGAGCTGCTGAACTGTCCCTACAGCCCCTGGGGCACTGCTGAAGTCATCCTGTGATGTCTGTAAACAAGAGATCCTTCCATCATCTGATCCAGAAACCCCGCTTCTGGATATGAATCCTAAAAAATCAAATTAGCAACTTCTAGCAATATCTGCACCCCTATGTTTATTGCAGCATCATTCACAATAGCCAAGATACAGAAAAAAATCCTAAATGTCCTTGATGGGTGAATAGATAAAGCAATTACGGCCCCTATACACAATGGGGGATTGCACAGCCCAACAGGAGCCAGTGTTTTCGTCCACCCCATATGGATAGACCTGGAGAACAGCGTGCTCAGGGGACTATGCCAGGCACAGAGAGGCAGACACCATATGTTCTCATTTAAAAATGAGTAAAAGAGTGAAGAGTCAAGTTTATGGAAGCAGAGAGTAGAGCAGTGGTGAGCAGAGGTGCAGGTGGGGCAGTGGGTGACGTTGATTGCAGAGCACAGAGCAGGTAGCTGGGCAAATCCACTTCAGATCTAAAATCCAGCAGAAAAAAGGTGGTTAGGGACACTGTGCTATATGCTCAATGTAGTCTAATAGTGTAGATTTTAATGTTCCTACCACAGAAACAGGTAACCGTGGGAGGTGATGGCTGTGCTAATTTGCTTGACTGTAGTAATCATTTTGTTGTCCACTTTAAAAGTATAACTTCAAAGTGATAAATTATTTCACTTTTAACATACACACATAAATACATAAATAAATCCCTCCATATTGAATAAATAGCACTGACCCTTTAATGAGAGGCCATATGTGATAAAGGTGAGGTCAGATACCTTGAATCTCAAACATGGTGAATGACAGACTCAATGGGAAAAGGGCCACGTTTTTTACACATTGGCCAGACTGCATTTAGTCAACCTCCAGCCACAGAGTCCCATGCTCTGATGCCTCTTGCTTTCTTTTGGAAGCTGGTGTAAGTTTTGTCAAAGACACAGCACCTTGTCTCATGTCCTAAGACCAAACCGGTTTTCACTACCTGCTCTTGAGTGGTAAATATTTCTATTCAATGCAAAAGGGACTCCTTTCTTGAAGCAGGCACCATGGCCCATCGCATTAGGCTTCCTCTGCACTCAAACACCCTTTCTCAGAGCTGTCACTCACCACAGTGTCCCTTCTCAGAAGTCCTGTGACAGACAATGGCAGCTCTGCCCCTCCGGCTGCTCAGTGCCTTCCTTGTTCCTGAAAAGCACCTTCCCAGAGCCGCTGGAAGCAAAGCTTGGTGCGTAGACAAGAGTCTGACTAGTTCCCCTGACCAAACAAGCTTCAGTTTTTAAGCTTTATTTGTCATTCTCTCCGCACAGGCAGTTCATGCCTGAAATGAACCCTGCGCGAGCAGAACTGCTAAGCGCAAAGTCAATACTGTCTGCCTAAGCCCCTTACAGACACTCAGAGCCACGGCCTAGAGACTGTAACCACCTCGTGACTCTGCCTTCCAGGAGCATGAGCTCAGAATTCTGATTATCTCTTTTTTATTTAATAAATATTTACTGAAGGGCAACTCTGGACCCGGCTCTGAGCAGGCAGGAGGGGACATGGTGGTGAAGGAGGCAGAGGCACTCTTCACTGTGGCTTGGCTCACCTCCAGCGAGGGCGAAAGATAATTACAATACAGTGGACTAAGTGATACGAGAGAGCAGAGTGTCAGGGATTTCGGGTGCTCCCGGGAAGGGGGCGGTTGCTCCAATGAGTAGGTAGGTGCCATCCACACAAGAGTCAGGGCTGAGGACATGAAGCGGGCGGTGGAGGACTATTTTAGGCAAAAGGCTTATTAACATTGTCAATGGTCTGGGGATTACAGAAGACCCAGCAGTGGTTTCATGGGTGAGGCCCAGATGCAAAGTCCCTAGGAGAGGGGTGTGTTCTTCACAGATGGGCTAACCTAGGGAGCACAGCAGGTCATGAAGCCTCTGGGAACTGGTTTGGAATTGACCTGGAAAGGCAATGTGGAGCCACTGTGAAGAGGACAGGCCTCAGGGCAAGTGTCCTCACCACAAAACAAAGCCCACAAAAGAACACAAGAAAAGATGTGGAGGTGGTGGATATGTCTAGCTCCTTGACTGTGGTGATGTCACACACAGGTGTATGCACATATCCAAACTCACCGAGAGTATATATGAAATATGTTCAATCTTTATATATCAACTATACCTTCAAAGCTAAAAAAAGTGTGGGGAGCTGAGTTGAGGTCCTCACCCTGCCAGCCAGGGAGGGGCAGGATCTAGGGCCTGCTCTCTACATATACCCCGTGAAGCAAGAGCTGAAGGCTTTATTAAGGACACCACACATCAGCTTATAAAACTCCTTAATTATTTCAAATTTTTCTTTTTCATTTACCATAGATCTCCTTATGGTAATAAATGTCCAAGAAAAATGCCAGGGAGGATACCATTAGCATATCAAACAAGAAGACCCTCACTGTGGTTTTGCACGGCCCATCCTCAGGGACCACTCTGAAAAATGGTCTTTGTCATGGCACATGGTATAATTAAACTGACAGCCTGTGGAAAATGCCTGGTGATGCATCTAATCTAGTCTATTAACATACAACCCTGCCATTCTTTTCTCTTTGAAATTTCCAATCATCAAAGATTCTATAATGGTGTATACTGTACAGTAAACCATTTTGTCAACCCAGGGGAATGGTGACTCCTTGAAAACTTGAGGCTTAAATCAAATATCTTTTGGGCAAAGTTTATCAAAGTAAGTCTATGAGATAAATATAGCCAAACTCAAGATTCTTATGTTTTAGATAAAGCAAGGAGGTTTGGGAACTTGCTGTGAACCTGAATGAAAGATATACAAAAGACAGATATGTCGGCCAACACATCAAATTGTTTCCAAGGCTAAATTTTTATTGTGAACATCCTACTGAGTGCTCATCTACCATTTCTGGACTTCTGTGTGATTCACTGAAGCCCAGAAGATTGGTGGATGTTGAAGGACAGTATCCACTAGAATTCTTTTCCTACTCATGGTAAAGGAGCAATGTTATGTAAAAGGGTGACATAAAAACGGTGACACATCTTACATTGTTGTAGAATACTGTAGAATGCCTTTATTTGGAAAGTTTTAAGTGTAACGTGCTTATCTTTTTGGAATATTTTTAGGAAGAACAAGAACCAGAGTCTGTGCTGTCCATCTGAGCCTTCCAAGGCTGTACAACCATGACCCAGAAGACGCATCAGAGATTACACATTCCTCAAAAAGTTTTCCTAATGTCTCAAGGAAGGTGAAACTACATGTAACTACAGTCAGTAATACAGTAATAGAGTTTACTCTTGTGACCATCAACTTTCAAACCACCTTATGAGAAATGGCCGCTTTGGGAATCATGGAGAGTTGTTATAGAAACAGAAAGAGGTGATTTTCCTCAGTCTGTCTACCCTCAGGACCCTTTACCTAAATTGAAGTCAACAGCAGCCACAGGCAAGAGGTCCCATTTATTGCTCACTATCTGGTAGGCACTCTACCATAAAATAAAAAAATGCTTTGCAAGCTCACCATTTAATTCTCACAACGGCCTAATAAGTAAATAGGAGCCGCTGCTCTAGAAAGGTGAAGACCCCGAGTGGGATCTGGAACAGTGGCAACCCAGACATAAAGGCATCCCTGAGTGGGATCTGGAACAGTGGCCATCCTCTTTCCTTCCTGGTGGCAATCGTGGATCCCCTGATTCCCAGGAGGAAGGAGCAGAGAAGTTACGTGAGGTCAGGTACCTTGTCTCATTCCATCCTCACCACAGCTTTTGAGGTAGGAATTACATAGTCTGAGCTAAATAAAATGCCAATATTCAACTGTTTCTAACCTACAAAAGTGGTGATTTAAGGTGGTCTAACCTAACAATAAAATATTTTAAACAACCTAAATATATAACAAAGGACATAATTTAATTTAGCAATGTATTAGGCAGCAATTGCAAATGGTGTTGATATTATATGATATTCTTAAAAGATTATTATATTATAAACATATATATTAAAAGATTATTATATAATAAAAACTACTAAAAATATATTATATTATACATAAAATATTAAAAGATATTATATGATGTGAGAAAATGCTCAAAACATTTTTTCAGAATGAAGCAACTAAAAACAGGATGTACAATCAAAACCTTAGAGACCTTTAAAACATATATATATATATATAAACAGGAAGAAATCCTGACAAAATGAACAGTGGCTATCTCTGAGCACTGTAAGGGCATTTTTTTCTTTCTGTTTATCTTATTTAAATTTTCTCTATTGAGTATGAGTTGATTTCGTGATAAACAAAAATTTTAGCAGAGAGAGAGAGAGAGAGAGAAAGTGATAGATGAAATAAATTCCGTTGCTAAATGCTCTGAATCTCCTGTTTTCCTCCTGACTTCTGTGTGTAGGCAATTATTTGTGAGGTTTCCCATCTCAGCTGCTTCTGGGGAAAAGAACAGCATACACTGTCTGTCCGCCCCACTTGCCACAGTTTATACATAATCTAGAATAAACAAAATCTATTTTCACAAGGGAACCTTATTATTATTACTTATTATTTGCAGAGCATCAACAGTTCTTTATAAAAAGGGACCAGTGATCTGTTCTAAATTAGGCTGACTAATAAGTGCCTGGCTCCCAAGAACACAGCCACCTGTCAAATGCTTTCTTGTCTTTGGGGCTATTAAAACCCATTCTCCTGCAGACTCCTCACTCCAGTCAGAAAGACAAGAGGTGAACGGCGTTGTTGAATTTGCTGCAGACTCTAGTTTGCTTACAATTTGCCCTCTAACATCGGTGTTGAGAGATGTTGAACCTTTTCCTTTCTCTTTCCAACTGCGAGCTTAGACTGATGAATGGAGACCATGCATCAGTCTTTAACCTGAGTTCCCTCTCTGGTTTATTTTTGACCTTGGCTTAAGTTATTCAGCAACCCAGTGTACATAAATACTCTACGAGGATGTCAACCTTGAAGTCACTGCAGCTGAGACGAGTTTAGAGGGGCGGGAAGGCCGATGAATTTGGTGCCAGTTATGCAGGGGGAGCTGCAGTAGGCTGCACCTTCCTTTGACCTTCAGATGAACAGCTCTAGGCTCAAGCTACCTCTTAACATGGAGAAACAGAAAGATAGACATGCAAATATTCATTTAACTATTTCCCATGCTTTCTACAATCTCAAACATTCCTTACAGAGATAATAGGAACAGCATTTCCATCAACTTCTTATGCCAGTGTAACACGCTCACAGAACAATGAAAAGTCCTCAGTGGGTACAGCCAGGAACAGAACATCACCAGGACCCCGGCAGTCCCTCCTTCATCCCAAAGCTAACCAACGTCCTGACTCCACACATCATTGACTAGCTTTGTTTCTCTTTGAATTTAACATGAAATTGTGTAGTATGTTTTTGTTTGTGAGATTTTTCCATGTGGTTCCATCTAACAGCAGATTATTCATTCTCATCCTGTACAGTACTCCTATACAACAATTTATCCATTCAATTAAAACAATTTTTAAAACAAGTTTTTTTACCTTAAAAAGTTTTTTCAGAGACAAGGCCTAGGCTGGAGTGTAGTAGTATAATAGCCCACTGCAACCTTGAACTCTAGGCTCAAGCAATCCTCCCACCTCAGCCTCAGGAGTAGCTGAGACTACAGGTATGCACCACCATGCCCAGCTAATGTTTTGTTGTTTTTGTAGATATAGGGTCTTGCTGTGTTGTCCAGGCTGGTCCCAAACTCCTGAAATCAAGGGGTCCTTCTCCATCAGCCTCCCCAAATGCTGGGATTACAGGTGTGAGCCACTGCATTTGGTCCTGTTCATCTGTTCTATTGTCACTAAATATTTGTGTTGCACCTGTGTTTCAGCTATCTTGAGTGATGAATCATCATATACGTATTTTTTGGTCTGCATGTCCTTGAATTTCCACTGGATTATACTTTGGCGTGGAATTTCTAGGTCATTTGATATGAAAATATTCAACTTCAATGATACTGTCAAACTTTTTACAAAGTATACCAATTTACACCTACCAACAGTGCACAGGAGTTTCATTTGCTCTGCATCCCTGCCCACATTTGGTATTAAGAGTCTTTGAAAATTTCAAATTACTGCGTGGGCGTGTAGGGTACAAAGTGTGATTTACAGAAGCATGTCTCCAACAGCTATGATGTTGAATAATTTTCAGATGCTAACTGACGGTTTAGGTTTATAAAATGCCTGCTTGAGGTTTTTGTCCAGTTTAAAGTCAGGTTCTTGAATTCTTACTGTTAATTTGAAGGAATTATTTACCTGTTCTAGATAATTCCTTTGTCAGATGTACACATTGTAAATGTTTTCTTCCAGTTTGAAGCTTGTCTTTCTTAATGGCGCGTTCAAGTTTTTATATTTGATGACACTAACTCCTTTCTTTTATCGTTAGTGCTGTTTGTGTCCTTTCTTTTTTGCTTTTTGTTTTTTTATTATTATTTTTTTTGAGACAGAGGCTCACTATGTCACCCCCAGCAGAGGTGTCACAGCTCACAGCAACCTCCAACTCTTGGGCTTAAGCGATTCTCTTGCCTCAGCTCCCAAGTAGTTGGGACTACAGGTGCCCGCCACAATGCCCTGCTATTTTTGTTGTTTCTGCAGTTGTCATTGTGGTTTAGCTGGCCTGGGCCAGGTTTGAACACGCCAGCCTGGGTGTATGTGGCCGGCGCCATAACCACTATGCTATGGGCACCAAGCCTGTTTGTGTCCCTTCATAAAAATACTAAAGACTTTTGTCTATGTTTTCTTCTAGCAGTTTTATACTTTTAGCTTTTATGTTTAGACTCACTTTTTGTTGACACTGAGGTACAGGTTGAGGCTCATGTCCCCCCACATGGCTTGTTCCAGCACCCTTTGCCAAGAAGACCACTCTTCCCACAGCACATCGTGCTGGTGTCTCTGTCCAAGGTCAGGTGGTTGCAGGTGCAGGTGTGCTCATGAACCCTGCATTCTCTCCATTACCTGCCTACCCTACACCAATACTACAGTGTCTCAATTAGTGTAAGTCCATAATTTTGGGAATTTTAGTAGTATAGTTATTCACATTTGCTCTGGGGTATTCTGGGATTTTTGCATTTCTGTGTAAATTTTAGAACCTATATGTCAATTAAAAAAAAAAAGAGTACCCCAAAGATTCTTATTGAGATTTCATTGACTTAGCTGGGGAAATGACATCTCAATCCTGACTCTTCCAGACCATGAACACGGTACATTATTCCCTGATTTCAGTCTTGTCTGACATTTCTAAGCAATGTTTCATAGTTTAAACAAATGAGTCTTGTGTATGTTTTGTTAGATTTCTTCCCAGGCATTTAGGGCTCTACTGCATTCTTTCAAAGCATGCCCATTCTGGCGGGGGTGCACGTGTTTCCTGTGGTCTCACTTTGTGCTTTCCTGAGACTGGGCGCCTCCTCTGTATTAGAAGGGCTTATTAATGTTTTTAGGTTACTAAAAAATAAGTAGTATGCCTTTTTCTTATTTGTTTGTAGAAATTCTTCATCTACACGTGTCTGGCTACGAGTCCTGGGGGGTAAATGTGTTTATATACAATCTCCCATCTGTGGCTTGTCCCTTTGCTCTATCAGTGGGGTCCTGACGAACATCAACGGGAACCAGCCACCTCGTTCTGTGCTCACCTGCAGAACCACCAAGCTCTTCTGGTGCTGGAGGAACACGCATTTGTGTTAAATTACTGTGAGGCATGATGTCTGTTTACTGTGCTTTGTGGACAGTTTCAGAGATTTTCCAACAGCAACTTTGACCATACTTGATTTTCACCTTGCACACAATCTTCAGAATCTGGTCTCTAAGCAACAACCCACTGAGGTGCCCTAGGTTTTCTGACAGAGTGAAAGAAATGTAAGGGGTAAGTCTTTGCTTTCTAGACTCTTAATATTTAGGTTAAAAACAGGACATGTCCCTGTACTTCTCTCTGTACAGATTCCACATCACAGCACCAAGGAACTCTCCTAAGTCCCTGAATACCCCCCAGGCCTCTTCATATCCGTGCCTCCTCCCAAGCGCTTCCTTCACCTGGAGGGCCCTTCCCATTGGCTGCCTATTTGCCTTTCAGAATCCAGCTCAGTTGTCTATGTCTGTCTCTTCATATAAAAATCCCTCATTGAATTCTCTTCCCAGTTGCCATTGCTCATTTCCAGTTTTTCGCCAACACTGAGAAAGTCCACCCTGACCTTCCCCACCCTCATTCTCCTCCCTCATCCCACCATCTACGATTCTAACATTCAGGTACGTGACTGGCCAGGGAGCCATGCGGTCAGCAGGCATGGCTGACACGCTTGGGGTCTTGGTGAGTGAACACATGCGTGTACCTGTGTATGTACAGTTGGTGCTCACACAGTATTTGACACCTCCAGTGCATTCTTAGGCAACTCTTTCCAGATTTCTGCTAAATATGCGAGCATGCTTATAAATCTCTTCTGTTGGTTTAAAGCCTATTGCATCTGCAAATAGAACTGCAACACCTGCTTAATGGGGAGAGGGAGGGGTGGGAGGGGGGAGGATGGGTGGAGGAAGGGTGATTGGTGGGATTACACCTACGGTGCATCTTACAAGGGTACATGTGAAACTCACCAAGTGTAGAATATAAATGTCTTAACACAATAGCTAAGAAAATGCCAGAAAGGCTATGTTAACCAGTGTGATGAAAATATGTCAAATGGTCTATAAAACCAGTGTATGGTGCCCCATGATCACATTAATGTACACAGCTATGATTTAATAAAAAAAAAAAAAGGAAAAAAATAATAAATCTCTTCTGATGCAAACCTGTGTTTGATTTATTCCCTTCAAAGAACATCTAGGGCATCATGTTTTTGATACTCAGCTTTTATTATAGTAATATTTGCATACTGAAATACCTAAATTAGCATCCCCTAGAGGAGCTTTTAAATCAGTCTATTATGATATGCTCTTCAATTTTTACAAAATCTTCATGTTCTACAATTTTTATTTACCTAGAGCCAGAAACGTCTGCCCTTTCAACTGCACCACATGATAGCATTATTTAGTCAGCTTCAGTCACTCCCAGGAGATATGGCTTTCTATACAGACAGCGTTTCACCCAGGCAGAGGTTACTGAGAGCGCTCTGTGCGAGAGGCATCAAATTCAATGCCCAGGATGGAAGCAGAGAGGGCACATCTCTATTTCATTAAAATGTGTGCAATGACATGAGAGACATTCATGTGAAATGAGCTGAAATAATGTATGCAAGAGTACTTTGTAAACCCTGAAGAGTTATGCAAATGTCAAACCTGGTTATTAAATAATGTAGAACAGCAGAGAGTTATTCAAGATTGGAAAGTGAACAGAGACAGTGATTAATTACAGTTGGGGGCATCTGAGCAGGTATTATAGAGGACCTCATAAGATGAGTAGGCAGCAATAGAAAGGAACAAATTATTGATACAACATGGATGATTCTCCAAGGAATTATGCTATGAGAAAAAATCCAACCCTGGAAGGCTGTATACCGTATGATCCCATTTATATAGCATTTTTGAAATGACAAAATTATAGAAATGAAGAACACATTGGAAGGGGGTGATGTGCTAGGAAGGAGATAAGTGCACTTCAGAAAGGGCAAGAGGGAGCCTATGGTTATGGACCCGTTCTTGCTGTGTCTTAACTGTGGTGATGGTCCCTGAACTTACGTGGATGATAAAGTTATAAAGACCTAAATGTATACACACATATACACATGCATAAATATGAGAACAAGTAAAAGTGGGGACAGATCAGTTGACGTATCACGTCCATATCCTGGTGGTTACATCATACTGCCGTTTTGCAAGAAGTGACCACTAGGGGAAACTGGATACAGGGTAATGAGGTCTCTCTGTATTGCCTCTTACAAATGCATGTGAATTTACAATGATTTCAATGAAAAATTCAATTAAAACACAAAGACTTGTAGGACTTTCATGCATGGAGATGAGTTGGGATGGATGGGGGTGGAGGGAGAAGGCTTCAACGGAGAGGGAAAGGTTTGGGTTGAGATGCGTGGATCTGAGAGACGCTGGTCAGGGAGCAGTAATAATAAAACTGGTTCCAGCAGCAGAAACAATAGCTCCCGTCTACTGAGCCATGCAAGGATGGGCATACAGGTTCTGTTACAGTTAATCACTTAATACTATGACAACTCATGAGCCAGATCCTATTCCGTTGCCCTATTCACCAGGTGACTTGTATGGCTTTGGAAAGGCAGAGCTCCCTGCCCAGGCTGTGTAGCCAGCAAGCAGAGGCACGGAGTTTAACTTCACAGCCACAGTGCCCCAGAGGCTGTTCTTCATCACTCACGGCATGGTCCTGAGCCCAGCAGAACGAAGCAGAGCAAAGGGGTGTCTGAGAATTATGGTGCAAGATGATAGTGGAGAGGTAGGGAGCTGTCGGATGTGAGCTGGCTGGGAGTGCCCTGCTGAATAACCTTGATCATAATACATGGACAATGAAGAGGATGAAAAATCTCTCCAATGCAATATGATGTCCTATAGGAAAAGACTTGGCTGGCATTTTAGAAGGCGGATTGAGAAGACAAGAGAAAGGGTTAGGAACATGGTGGTCACTTCCATCACTGACGCACCAGGAGTCAGGAAGGGTGGGAGCAGTGTGCTACATTGTGGCTGCTCAGACCTTAGCTGGCCCTACCTGGGGTAAGTCGAGCCTCCTCATTCCACTGACATCAGGCACAGTCATGAAGCTGGAGCTCCCTCCTGGGGTAGGAATGTACTCCCCAGCATAGGAACTCAAGCATGGCCTGTGAATTGCTCTGAACATTGAAAGGCAATGGTGGCTGCTCTGGCAGCTTGGGGCCTGCACGTGAAGCAGAGCTGAAACCCACTCAAAATGAACATGGAACTTAAGTGAGAAACCAGCTTACATTGGTGCTGGCTGTGGGGATGAGGGGCCATTCTCTGTCACAGCATGCCCTGGGCAATCTGGCTGATAAAGAAGGATAACCTGTGCTAGAGAGAGAAAGGACAGACGGAGGGGAGCAGCGCTGGTGTAAGGCAGTAAGGTGCAAGGCAGTGCTGCTCTCATCCCTGGGCATCGAGTGCAGGATATGAGGCAGGCTGGGTGATGACCCACAGCAGCCACACCAGATTATTTTCTGAGACATCCTCTATTCAAATGTCAATAGAACTGACTCCCTATAAAACACAATGCCCAGGCTCTGGCATGGGGCGTTGTCACCTTGAAGATTGCCAGGGAATCACTGATGAAGCAAGGAGACCTGAGATAAGACAAGTGAGTGCAGTGTCTGGATGTACATGCATGTGCCCACACGAGCACACACCCCCAGCACACAGAGTCCCCATCACTAGAACTGTGAATCTCGGAATTCACAATTCCTTTAGCTTCTTGATGATTCTCCCTCATCTCTGTTTACCCTATCTTTGTTTTCATTACTTCTTCACCCACATATTGCACTACATGGTAATAATTTAATTGCTAGAGCACAATTTTCAACTGGTGTGCCATGAGAGGATCTTAGGTATGCCACGCACAAAAAAATTTTTAAAGAACATGACTTAAGTTATTTTTCAACAGAATTTCAAAGCACAATAAAGAAATTCTTTTTTTCTTTTTCTTTCTTTCTTTTTTTTTTTTTAAATTTAGAGACAGGGTCTTACTTTGTCACCCATGTGGTGTCACAGCTCACAGCAACCTCCAGCTCTTGGGCTTAGGCAATTCTCTTGCTTCAGCCTCCCAAGTAGCTGGAACTACAGGCACCTGCCACAATGTCCAGTTATTTTTTGTTGCAGTTTGGCCGGGGCAGGGTTTGAACCCACCACCCTCGGTATATGGGGCCGGCATCCTACTCACTGAGCCACAGGGGCTGCCCTTTTACTCTTTTTTTATGACCAATATAATTTAAGTGGGCCGTGGAAGTTTAACTGTAGGTTTGAATTGCTGTGAGATAGAAAAGGTTGAAAAACTCTGGTCTAGAAGAAGATCTTGTGTTAGTGGAAGAAGAAAGTCAGACTTGGCAGTTTCTCCCCAAACCTTCTCTATTTACCTTCAAATGTGTACAAATATGAGCTGTGGGCAAAGCCCAGCAGGAATATTGGTTAGAAAACATTTGACAAATAATTGTGAATTCTGAGTTTTGGGCAAAATACTGTTCTTTACCACCCTGCCAGGCATATAATCGAACAGATATTTTCCCCCACAAGTCCAAACTCCCAGTCCACCTTTTCAACAGGCATAGTCTGTTCATTGTCAGAACAATGGTCTGAAGTTCTGCCCCTTGCAGAGCATAGAGTGTTTGGTCTTGTCCTGAGAGAACTGGGCATAGTGTGGACCACCAACCATAAGAGCGGAATCTGTGACTAATGGGGAAGAAAGAGGGTGTGGGAAGAAAGGGACACTCAGCGAGAGGAGGAGCAGTCCCCTGGTTATGACTATGCCCAGCCAGTGGTAGTGTTGACCCTTGGTGTGGGCTGTGTCTGGCGGGACAGGGTGCAGAACCCCTGGCTCTGACGGCACCCACAGCAGGTTGCCCTGTGTGAACTGAGTTTGGCAGACAGGGCCAGTCCCTGCTGGGCCTGCAAGCAGAGGCTTGATAGGCGTGGACTGTGACCTGAGAGCAAGGGCGTGATCTCCTGATTCCAACAGAACCCTGGAGCAGTGGCTTACTGAGTGTGAACCAAGCCCTGAGGGCTAGGGCGTGGTCCACTGCCTCCAGTGGGGCTGGTGAGCAGAGGCTTACCAGATGAGGACTGAGACCTGTGGGCATAATGTAGTGCCCTGACTCTAACAGAGCCTGTGAACAGAGGCTTTCCAGGCAGTGGACTGAGACTGGCAGGTGGGGCGTGGTCCCCTGACTCCAACTGGCCTGGCAAGCAGAGGCTAGCTGTGTGTGGACTGAGACCAGAGGACAGGCCTGTTGTCCTGACTCCAACAGAGCCTGCAAACAGAGGCTTGCCTGGCAGTGGACTGAGACTGGCAAGGGAGGGCATGGTCCCCTGACTCCAACTGGTCTGGCAAGTACTACTCCAGATCCCACTCCAGAGGCTAGCTGTGTGTGGACTGAGACTGGTGGACAGGGGCGTTGTCCCTGGCTCCAGATGGGCCTGTGAGCAGAGAAGCAGACAATAGTGTGGACTGAGTGCGGATCCCTGTGGGTGGATCCCTGGCTCCAACTGTGCTTTGAATCCCTTTGCTTTGAATTGTCCTTGAATCCCTCTCTGTTGGGCAGAGTTTACAGTGCCAGAGACAATTTGGTTTGAATCTATGTTTGGGGCTGTCCACTCTGGGACCTGAGGTTGACCTTTGAAATTCTGTAGTGGAAAAGAACTGAAGAGTGGGGACTGGGTGCCTCAGTTGTTTGTATCTCTTCACAGTCGAGATTTAAATCAGAGTGTGGTTTCTTAGGATAGGGTAGAGGTTGGCTGATATTAAAACAGAGCTAGCCTGCACTATCTCACCAAGCAGGTCCTCAGAATCTCCAGCCAAAACCCTGAAAGGGGCCTTTGTAAGGTTGTAGGAGATAAGCCAAAGAGTAGAGCTTTGGCAAGGAGCTATCTCTAATACCTGGGAATCCCAATTCAATCTCACTCTACCAGTTCTAATAACCAAACAGTGGAAAATAAACATGGTGCAGACCCCGCAGAAGAACTCTGGCAACATGAATGATTAGAGTAGATCAACCCCCCAAGAAATGACAAAGGAGATACAACTGAAGATGCCATGCATAGACAAATGGCAGCAATGTCAGAAACTGAATTCAGAATATGGATTGCAAATAAGATAAATAGAATGGAAGAAAAGATGGAAATTGAATTCCAAAGAGTAGTTCTAAAGTTGTCTCAAGAAATTAATGAATTCACCCAAGTCACCAAAGATCTGGACATAATGAGAAAAGAGATAGCAGAACTCAAGGAAATAAAAAAGTTAGTTGAGGAGCTCCAAAATACAGTAGAATCCCTCAGTAACAGAGTTGACCATGAAGAAGAAAGGATCTCAGAAACTGAGGACAAAGCTTGTGAACATTCCCAAACACTCAAAGAGGCAGACAAATGGAGAGCAAAAACTGATCATTGCCTGAGAGAGTTGTGGGATCAAACATTTGTCTTATAGGAATTCCCAAAGGAGAAGAGGATGGTCCTAAATGTACAGATGCTCTACTCCAAGAGATTTTGGAGGAGAATTTCCCCAAAATTGCAAGAGATAGCAGACAGTTTCAGAACCCCAGCAAGACTCAATCCAAACAAAGCATCTCCTAGACACATTGTGATTAACTTTGCCAAAGTTAAGATGAAGGAGAAAATTCTGCAAGCAGCCAGACGTAAGAAAAGCATCACCTACAAAGGGAGAAATATCGGAATAACTGCAGATCTCTCAGCCCAAATGTTTAAAGCCAGAAGAAGATGCTCATCAACCTTCAAGCTCTTAAAATAAAACAACTGCCAGCCCAGGATCTTCTATCCATCTAAACTGAGTTTCATCTGCGACAGAAATCAAATACTGTCAAAAATCAAATCAAATACTTTAATGACATAGACATGTTGAAGAAATTTGCCATAACTAAACCAGCTCTCCTGGATATTCTCAGACCCATTCTCCACAATGACCACTCCAAAGTAAACTCACCCAGAAATTTTTTGAATAAAACCCAACTTCCACAGTGATGAAAGGATTAAAATTGTACACTGGACATCTGAAAATCATGACACCCAAAACACAACTAGGCTTATCAATTCTCTCAATTAATGTGAATGGTTTAAATTATCCTCTAAAGAGGCACAGGCTGGCTAACTGACATAAACTCAGACCAGATATCTGGTGTATACAAGAATCTCATCTTACATTAAAGGATAAAAATAGACTCAGAGTGATGGAATGGACTTATATAATAGAGGCAAATAGAAACCAGAAAAAAGCAGGGGTTGCAATTTTAGTAGCAGGTACAATTGGCTTTAAATCAACAAAGATAAAGAATGATAAGGAAAGTCACTACATATTTGTTAAGGGAAACACCCAACATGAAGAAATTTCGATAATTAACATTTATGAACCCTACCAGAATGCTTCTCAATTCATAAAGCAGACCCTAATGGATATGAACAACTTGATATCTTCCTGCACTATAATAGTTGGAGATTTTAACACCCCTTTGAGAGTTTTGGATAGACCCTCCAAAAGAAAGTAAATAAAAAAATATTAGACTTAAACCTGACCCAAGAACAAATGGACTTTACAGACCTCTACAGAACATTTCACCCTAATAAAACAGAATGCATATTCTTCTCATCATCCCATGGGTCATCCTCCAAATTAGATCATATCTTGGGACACAAGTCTAACATCAGCAACTTTCAAAGTATAGAAATTATTCCTTGTATCTTCTTAGACCACCATGGAATAAAAATTGAACTCAACAGCAATGGGAATCTCCATACTCAAACAAAGTCATGGAAGCTAAATAATCTCAGGCTGACTGACAGCTGGGTCAAAGATGAGATTAAGAAAGAAATCACCAAATTTTTAGAACTAAATGATAATGAAGATACAAATTATCAAAACCTTGTGGGATACTGCAAAGGTAGTCCTAACAGGGAAATTTATAGCATTGGAATACTTGAAGAAAGTGCACGGAAAACTCTTGAAGAAATCGGCCTGGGTGAATATTTTATGAGGAGGACTCCCCAGGCAATTGAAGCAGTATCAAAAATACACAATTGGGACCTGATCAAACTAAAAAGCTTCTGCACAGCCAAGAAGATAGTGAGTAAAGCAAGCAGACAGCCCTCAGAATGGGAGAAAATATTTGCAGGTTATACCTCCAATAAGGGTCTAATAACCAGAATCCACAGAGAACTCAAATTTATTAGCAAGAAAAGAACAC
>CAUYPK010031253.1:0-129325 GCA_963574355.1 Loris lydekkerianus
AAGAAATAGAAAACTAGATAACAAGGCCCTCCGTGGCTCACGCCTGTAATCGTAGCACTCTGGAAAGCTGAGACTGGTGGACCACCTGAGCTCAGGAGTTTGAGACCAGCCTGACCAAGAGCAAGACCCCATCTCTAAAAATCATAGCCAGGCGTTGTGGTAGGCACCTGTAGTCCCAGTTATCTGGGAGCCTAAAGCAAGAGACTTGAGCCCAAGAGTTTGAGGTTGCTGCGAGCTGTAATGCCAGGGCACTTTGTCAAAAAAAAAAAAAAAGAAAGAAAGAAAGAAAGAAAAGAAAAGAAAAGAAAAGAAAAAAGGAAAAGGAAGGAAAAAGGCAGGTGGGAAGGAAACTAGATAGAGTCAGATTAACAAAGCAGGAAACAGAGTGGCCCAATGACTTCTCTTTGTCAGAAGCACCTTGTGCCTAGGTGCCTAAGAAATGTTTGTTGATTTGATCTAACTGGGGGAGAGATCCAAATCCTTATTTTATGTTCCAAAGCAGAATGAACTTGTCTCGTTTGAATCAAAACCCAAATGTACTAAAAGGATATACTGTATATACTCGAGTATAAGCCGAGTTTTTTGGCACAAAATTTGGCACGAAAAACCAGAACTCGGCACAAACTCGGCTTATACTCGAGTATATACGGTAGATTTCAAAAGTGATTGAGCTTCTATTGTTACATTTCCCCAGCTACTCTTGAGTTAATACTTGATTTGCATCAAGGAAAAACTGCTTTTGCAAAAACAAAATTCAATGAAAACAAAATAGAAAATAAAACATTTAAAAACAATTTATCTTTGAAGTGTATTTTGGGGGAAATGCTTACTCTCAAGGTTCCATTTCTTAAGTAGGAAAACATAATGATTCACAGAAACGGTTACAGTCAGGTCATTACCCCAGTCCTTCCCTAATCAATAGGCTTTGTGTGATCCTTTTGTGGTTTTTAGAGATGGGAAAAACAAAGGTCCAGATTTGGGTGAGGGTTCCACATGAAACCAGGCTACCTTTCTATCTCCCCAATCCATTGTGCATACTCTGTGCCACTTGAAGAGGGCTCCGAGCGTCCAGCCCCACGTCCCAGTTTTGGTGGTACCTACACTCTGCACCCCACTCCCTGCCCCCAGCTTATTTGAGGACAAAGACTACCCAGGATTGATTCAGGTCAAGTGAGTGAGTCATCAAGGGGAAACCAAAGGAGAGAAGGCCTCTTCCCTTGTAGAAGAAATGAACCCACCCACCTTTGACTTCTTTTTATTCTGAAATGCTGACAGCATCCAATGACTCAGAGTTATCACACTCAAGCTGACTACTTTGTCTTTTTCTTGAAAATGAAGAGACAATGTGTGAGTAAGTGAGCTGAAAATGACTCCCGAAGGGAGGGAGGGGCCTCCAGCATCTCAGTGCAGAACGGGGGTTGAAAGAATGTGCAGGAACTGGAGGGAGGAGCAGAGCCTCTGCAAAGAGCAAGTGGAAGCAGACATTGGGGACAAGCCACGGAGCCTGTCAAAGCATGAAGGGACACCATCGCCTCCCCAAGCCTCCCTGACTCAAAGTCCAGCACATTCACAAGCAGCTAGAACCCTAGGAGCCTCTCCATTGAACCCTGGGGAGCCTCTCCAAGCCAAGCAGTCTGGCTAGGAGTAAATGAGGAGCTGGGAGAGCTAGTGCACCCTGTATGAGCTCCTATGAGAACTTCTTCTGTTCAGAAATGATAACATCAAAACCTAATGCTATGAACAGAAAGATTTCTCCAGACCAAGATTAGGATATAAAAGGAAAGAGGGAGAGAGAGTGAAAGAGAGTGGGGAAAGACAGAGAGAAAAGAGAGCAGGGAGATGGTGGTGACATCCCAAGGAAAGAAGGGAAAAGCCAGACCCCGAGGGCTGTTGTCCAGGTGACGTTAAAGGGGGTTGTAAATTGGTGAGTCCACATGGCATCTCTTCTCTTCTTTCTTCTTAGGGGAAGGAGGATGACAAAAACAAGCTGGGGTGATGTCAAAGTCCTCTGCCTTTATTTGGAGATGAGATTACCACAGGAGATGTAACTGTGTCCTTGAAATATGGCTGACACCTGAAGCTCCTCTCAGGTTTACACAGGACCTCTGTACAAACAGACTCTCAAAAACAATTTCGAAAGACAAGTATTTACAGCTGTCTGTCTGTTTAGCTCATGTCAGAAGTTGTGCAAAACAGAATTCCTGCAGGGTGGGGAATCTGTTAGCAAGATAACTTACAGGATTGATCTTTAACTGATGTTAGGCAATTGCACGATTAGGTATTTGCCAATCATTTTCACAATTCTTGCAAGGCCACCCCTTTAAGTAGAGTCTCGGAGCTGACTCTCAGCACCGTGTCCCACTCTGGGTGAAGGAGCCCAGAGGATGTGAATCTTCTATAGCCCATCCTTCTTCAGACGTGAGCTAACTGAACCCTCTCAGTGGCTGCAGCTTACAAGTTGGCTCTGGCCTTGCCTAAGATTCTGGGTCTTGGCGGTGAGAGAAGAGGAAGCCTGACGAGCTGGTCTTGTGCCGGCTTAGTGCTGGGTGGTCGAGAGGCAAACCCTCAGCCTCTCTCAGGCTGGTTCCTCTGAGCAGACAGGTGAGTGCTCCCACCTACCTCAGAGGATGCTGGCACGGAGGATGAAACAAGGTAATGCTGGTGGAACTACTCTGTAAACAGCAAGATGCTAGCGATTCACGTGTTTGCAGATACAGGCGAGTTGACATGTTCTCACCGACTTGAAGTCAAACTCAGAAGTCCAGGCATTGGGGGCATTGTAGTTCTTTCCTTGGCATCTGGAAAACATGATGAAATTGGACATGCATTGATTGAGAATGTGAAGTTTTCCACAGAGCCTCCTGTTCTTTCCAGGGAATTCCAGACTTCCCATGGTGCTTGCTGGGCTCTGTGGAAATCTTCAGGGGGAAGCTGACTTCTATTCTGGTTGCTACCAAACTCCATTTTTGGTTCTGTTCTGAGACCACCTTCACTTGAGTCACATTTGTTCCATCGTGAAGGTTGAAAAGACTCTTGGCAGACAAGTACTGTCTTGTTTCACAGTATTAGGTTTTGATGTTATCATTTTTGAACAGAAGAAGTTCACATAGGAGCTCATAAAGGGTAATATTTTAGAGCTAAGAGAGACTTAGAGGACCATCTGGTTCTATTCTGAAATTCTATAAATGAGGAAGTGAGGCCCAGGCAAGGGAACCGGTTTTCTCTGGACCTCACACTTACACATTGAGCCAGGATTATTCTCAGGTTCTGGGGGCTGACTCCTATTTGTGTGTTCCTTCCCTTACCCTAGGGGCAAAACTCAGATGCCTGGAGGGCCCGGGCAGGTGAGGAGGAAGTCATAGGTGGGTAAGAATGTAGTGAGTGGAGGGGGAGGTTCACTTTCTTTTTCTTTAAGTTTATCCTGTTTGGGATTTGCAGAGATACTTGAATCTATAAATTTATGTCTTTTCACCAAATTGGGGGAGTTTTCAGACATTTTTTTCAGACACTTTTTTTCTACACACATGTCTTAC
Organism: Loris lydekkerianus; assembly: GCA_963574355.1. Taxonomy (NCBI): domain Eukaryota; kingdom Metazoa; phylum Chordata; class Mammalia; order Primates; family Lorisidae; genus Loris; species Loris lydekkerianus. Next base: position 3,534 of record CAUYPK010031253.1, read on the forward strand.
TCCTCTCATTCAAAGACTCTAAAGGACAGGCACATTAGACCACTCAGCATTGTCCCACAGATGCCTGAGGTATTCTGTTCTTCAGATTGGATAATAGCTATTGATCTGCTTTCCAGTCTGCTGACTCTTTCCTCTGTCATTTGCTTTCTGCTATTAAGCCCCTTGGGTGAATGTTTTAATTTCAGATATTTCTCAGTTCTAAAATTTCCATCTGGTTCTTGTTTTATATTGTTTCTGTTTCTTTTCTGAGAACGTCTTATCTTTCCATTCATTTCAAGAGTGTTCACCTTTATGTCATGAAGGTGATTTAGAGTCTTTTGTTCTAACAACTCTTAACATTTACCTTGTCTTTTCCCGCTGCCTATCTGTTGGGTATTTTAGATGAAATCCTGGACATTTTGTGTAATATATAGCGAGACTCGATGCTTTTAAAAGTTATACAACACATTGATTTTGCTTTGTTTTGTTTTGGTGGGCAATCGACCCAGTTAAGTTCAATTCGAGTTTTGTCTCACCTTCTGTGAGCAGTGTTCCCAATGTTGGCTCAACTTGCAGAGCTTTGTTTCTGCTGCTTGGGTATGTTCCACACGTGCAGTTTGGAACTGGGCTCAGGACTTGTATTGGGTGGTACATGGAATTCCCTTCTCCTACTGTTTCCTCTGCAAGATTTCCCTCACATTCTTCTGCTCCCAGATCTCCTTTCCCTGGTCCTCTGCTTAGACGGATGGCTCTTTATCAGAGCTGGAGCTGCTGGAATGCCACAAAGTTTCATGCCATTGGCCTGGCCTCTGAGCAAAGTAGGAAGAGGAAAAACAAATCATGACTCCTTCATACTCTTCACGTGACAGGGCTCCCTTTTCTAGGTTCTTCTATTCTGAGGGACAGGCTTTCATTTTACGTGCCCATGTCACTCCCCAGGTGTTTAGGGACCACATCTGGCTTCAGGGTTGAGCTGAGAGAAGAAAAAAGCTCAAGATTTTCCCCACATGCTCTGTCTTTCAGGAGCCCCTTTTCTGGGTCATCTGGTCAGGAAGATGGGCTGTTTCTTGAGGTTGTGGCTGTCCCTGACTACTGGGTAGTTTTGTGATTCAGCTTACCTGTCAGTCAAAGCCAGGAGAAAATAAATTCCAGGAAACTCACTCCTGCCATATGGGTCATTCATCAGATTTTGTCTTCACTCCCCAAACCAGCTGCTTTTTAATTTTTTACTTTTCAGAGTCCACAGTTAATTGCTTTTTATTATTTTGTTCAGAATATTTAGTTGTGATCAATAAGAGAGTGCAATGCACATTCTTCATTTAGTTGGAAATGAAAGTCACATGGAATCCATTTCTTAGTTTGTGTTTCCTTAGGATTTTCACTGACAGAGTCCCATTTATAGAACCTTTATTTGGGAATCCCATATCCCCTGGCCTAGGAGTACCAGGTCCCAGGAGTCTATGACTCCAAGTTTTCTACCTTATTTGGGTAGGCCCTTAAAATAGATGTTCTCTCAGCAAAGATGTAGTGGGTGCCCACCATGTGCTATATGCAAATGATTCAAACATGGTCCCACCCTCAACGACCTCACAGGCTAGTAGGAGAACAGGAATTTAGAGTAAAAACTTAGGATCCAAGCTTAGAAGCTTCTTTCCAAAGGCATCTTGTGTGGTCTAAAATACAACACATCATCAGAGATCATGTCCTAGCCTAATCTGGGGGCTTTGCATTTCCAGAAACGCTTTGATCATCTTTCTCCTCTGAGGGAAACAGACAGAACAGCACTTCTACAAAATAGTATATAAAGTACTACTTTTATTTTTTGTGAACTCTACAAAATGCCTAGACTATTACATGTAACCGTCTTCTTGCCTACTGAACATAGTCTAAGAGAACGCAGTCTGGCTTTATGCTCTAGAACTTGAAAGGGAAGAATGTCCAGAGTAGCACTTGAAGCAGAAAAAGGATTGTATCTGATATTTTTTTAAAAATTAAGAGTGGGGGATTCTGGGGCCATCTGCCAAGGAGATAATCCTTCATAAAGCAGATTAACTATCTCCCTGTTTTAGTCATCTCAGACTGTAATAACAAGTTACTATAGACTGGGCAGCTTAACCAACAAACAAACACTTATTTCTCCCAGTCCTGGGGGCTAAAAAGTCCAAGATCAGGGTTCCAGCAGGGTCAAGTTCTGATTTACAGACTGCCACCTTTTCACTGTTATTCTCACATGGCAGAAAGAGAATTAAAGAACCATCTGGGGGCCTCTTCTCATAGGGGCAAGTCATCCCAACATGAGAGCTCCACCCTCATGACCTAATCCCCTTCCAACAGCCCACCCTGTAATCTCATCACATCGGGGGTTAGATCTCAGCACATGAATTCTGAAGGACCACAAACATTTAGTCCATAACACTTCCCCAGCCCACCTCTGCTGCCTTTTCTCTTTGAAAGTGCTTACCTTCTCTTTGTACGTTGAGGTAATACCAGAGTGTTGACCTGGGGAAGGAGGTAGAAGGCAGAAGGAAAGAACAGGGGTCCAGCCATTTAGCTGGCATAGTAGGTGCCATGTGTCAACAGGGGTGCTCCGTGCTCCATTTATCTTACCATCCTCACGACCATTTAGCAAGCCTGCATGCTGAGTGTCACGGTTCCCGTCTGGTAGATAAGGAGACTAAGACTCAGAGGGATGTGCTTTTCTCAAGGCATACACTGGCAAATTGCAGACTAGAATCTGGGTCTCCTGAGCGTGGGTCCTGCTGACCTACTGTGCCAGCCTCTTAAGATTGTGGGGTGTGGCTGTGTTCCCATCTCACATCGTTAGGCCACAGCTCAGGGAGGAGTTCCGGGAAGAGAGCATGTGCCAGCATCAATGGGGGCTGGGAAAGGCCCACTGGGAAGCCAGATCTCAGATTTTCTGGACAGGTATCTTCTTGAAGCATATTCCAGCAAGTGCTTATTGTCCTTTCTAAAAATATGCAGAAACTGATCATGGGACAAAGGAAAAAGAAGTGAGATAAGGCAGGGGTCATTTTGCCAAACATTTTCCTCTACCCAGGAAGGTGAGCTGGGGGTAGAGGACTGACTGCTTGGTAGGAGATCAGAGGCAGCCCCCCGAATAGCGGGGTCATCTTTCTTCGTTCCCCAACTGCCCTCAGTGTTGGCTCTGGCCAGAGAAGACCTGGGGACATTTGTGTGGGAGGCTTCTCTCCTTCCTGAGTGCTCAACATGGGGCAGCCTCTCCTCCTCCGGGAGGGTTGGGAGAACCTGCATGTTGGATTCCAGAGCAGCCTGTGCTTCTCCTTGGCTCCTGTCTTCCCAACATTTCATGCCCTGGTTTAATAGTAAGGAGAAGGGAAAGATGCCTTTTGGGGGCTAATTGGTGACAACTGCCCTCATTTAACAGCACAGGGAAGGGAAATGGACCTTGACTGCCTCCTGACTGTTGCAGGCACTGTGCCAAGTACTTTGCATCTGTCAGTTTCTAGCAGATGGCCTGGTACACTGTAGGTGCTCAATAGATGTTAGCTGTTACCTTCAAGTCTCTGTCTTCTTCATTTTGCTGATCTTCAAGCGCAAAGCAGTGAGTGATCGCTCCATTTCACAACTGCTGCAAAGAACAGGTGACAATGGTGTCAGGATGATGGGGGGAGGAAATGAAACCAGCATGAGTGCTGGTGACACAACACCTTTCTCAAGCTGCTCCCCTTTTGAAGTACTGCTCCCATGAGAAGGACACTGAGGCAACCCAGAAACTGGCAGCTTAACTGGGGACCAAATAAGAAGATATGTAGAGGCCTATGGAAACTCAGGGCTCCAGCAGCCCAGCCTGTTACCAATTAGTACCCAAAGGGCATCTTTAAAGGCTGGCTCGTCCTTGCCCTGGGGCAGCTTTCTCACACATTACAATGCTCTATGCCAAGTGACACTAATCTCTTAATTTCTGACGTTTTCTTCATGAGAATGTCAGAATAAACCCACTACAATTATTATGTACTTCTGCAAAGAGAAAGCAAGGTTGTCCAAGACCACTTAATCCCCACTCAGTAAGCAGGGTCTCAGCCCAAACCTTTGAAGCCCTGTTATATAATAGATTCCTTAGAGGGCCACTGCATCCTTTTGATTTTTCAGTGTATTATATTTTGAATGCCACTTTCTCCTCTCCTTTCCACTACCACTGCCTTATCACTTTGCCATAAACTTTCACTGTGGTCTTCTTTGCTACCAGCCCAAACCAAACACTGCTGATCATGGATCTTCATCTAATATTTGCTATTTGTTGGATCCAAAAGCTTTCAGCTACTTTCTGTTGTGGAGAGGAAAGGTCTAGACCCAGCAATCAAAACTTCCACCCGCGGTGCATCTTACAAGGGTACATGTGAAACTTAGTAAATGTAGAATGTAAATGTCTTAGCACAATAACTAAGAAAATGCTAGGAAGGCTATGTTAACCAGTGTGATGAAAATGTGTCAAATGGTCTATAAAACCAGTGTATGGTACCCCATGATCACATTAATGCACACAGCTATGATTTAATAAAAAAAAAAACCAGAAACAAAAAACAAAAAAATTTCCACCATCAGTTGATTTACACATATCTCCCCTACTTCTTGTGGTGAATCTCACCTTTGACCCAACTGGTTTACTTATTACTGCTACACAAATATGCCTTGACCCTTCCAACCTTATTGACTTTACCTGTTCTTTTGCAGTTTTCTGCTCATTTGTTACCACTGACGGGCTATTGCCTTTCCTTCGAAGATGAGCTTAAGGCGGTGCCTGTAGCTCAGTGCCTAGGGTGCTGGCCACACACACCCAGGCTGGTGGGTTCAAACCTGGCCCAGGCCAGCTAAACAACAATGACACGGCAACCAGAAAAATAAAAAGATGATCTTAAGTCTGGTCCCCTGGGCTCTAGGCAATTTCTCTCCTTGGCAATTACACCTTTGATTGTCTGGCTTCCTCATGCCAAGTATAATCATCCTGTATTGTTAATTGTCTTTATCTGTCTCTAATTTGCTTCCATGTGTCAACACACAGCAGAACTGTGCCATGCTTATCTTACAGAATAGGTGCTTCATATTCTATTGTTCAATCTATTAGAGCTTTGCAATTTCATAAAGATAACTTTGTCATTCAAAATGTTTTATTTTTCCAGTGGGGGATTTAGGGTCCTTGAAGCAGTAGAAAAAAAAAGAGACAGAGGGTTTTCTTTTTAATGCTATGGATATTCTATAATGTCTAATTATTTCTAACATTAAAGAAAGCGTCCCTCTGAATCCTTTTAAATGATTCAAACATTGAAATGACGCACCAGTTCAAAGAAAAAGAGCTGCTGTGATTCCTCCAAAAATATGAAAAGAAAGAAAGAAAACCCAAATATTGGCTCTTTAAAAAAATTTTTATTATTATTATTTTTTTATTGTTAAATCATAGCTGTGTACTTTTTTTTTCAGTATTCTGAAAAAAACTGAGAGTGCACCACAAAATGGGAGAGCTTATTTTTGTGCCTTTGGGAGCAAGTAATATGATGAAAGAAAGTTCTAGGAAACAACTAAATTCTGAAATTCAAAGTTTCATGGGCCCAAGTGAAGCATTTACCTTTGACTGCAGCACATTGCTGGGGGCTCTCGGGTGTGTCGATTGCATCCAGTCTGGATCCTGTTCTTTCCACCAGCCTCTTGCTGGTCAGAAGGTATGGAGCTGCAGCTGGCACCAACTCACCTCAGCTTTCCTCTCCTGAAGGAAAAGCTTAGGGTTTAGTCCCACCTGCGGGTGCCCGAGCACTGCTCATGAGAAGGTAGAGAGGATTTCTTGATTGCTTTTATAGTTCAGCAGCTCTGACTGAATGACTCAGCCAACCAGAATGCTTTTTTGCTTCTCAGCTTCTTATAGGGCTCTAGATCTTATATTCTTTAGTGTCTTCAATGTTTACTCTCTCCAGGCACGTGGCTCATGCCTATAATCCAAGGAGTTGTGGCCGGGGTTTGGGGTGGTGAGGTAGGAGCACTGCTTAAACCCAGAGAGTTCAAATGAGCTATGATGATGCCACTTCTTTCTAGCCTGGGCAACAGAGCAAGATCTTTTCTCTAAAAAAAAAAAAAAAAAAAGTGTCCTCTCTTTTTTGTCCACTATATTCACTGAGTAGTTTAACAACATAAATGTATTACCTCACATGGACCAGGAATCCAGGTCTGGTCTCCTCTGAGGCTTGAGGTTCTGTTTCAAGCTCACTGCTTATTGACAGAGTTCAGTTCCAGCTCTTGGGGGCTACCTGCTGTTCTCTGTCCTGTGGTCTTCTCCATGACATGACAGGTTGCTTCTTCAAGGACATCTCTGGAGATCCTTCCAAACATTCTGATTTCTGGGTAGGCCTGAGGCCTTTTAAAATGTTCACCTGGTTAGGTCAGGCCCATCCAGGAAAATCTCTCTTTCAATTAACTCATAGTCAATGTATGAATTTCTTTTCTTTTCTTTTCCTTTCTTTTCCTTTCCTTTCCTTTCCTTTCCTTTCCTTTCCTTTCCTTTCCTTTCCTTTCCTTTCCTTTCCTTTCTTCTTTCTTTTCCTTTCTTTCTTTCTTTCTTTCTTTCTTTCTTTCTTTCTTTCTTTCTTTCTTTCTTTCTCTTTCCTTCTTTCTTTTTTTCTTGAGATGGAGTTTCACTTTCTTGCCATGTTGTCATAGCTCACAGCAACCTCAAACTCTTGGCCTCAAGTGATTCCCTTGCCTCAAGCATCCTGAGTAGCTTGGAATACAGATGCCCGCTACAACGTCTGGCTATTTTTTTAGAGACAGGGTCTTGCTCTTGCTCAGGCTGGTCTCCAACTTCTGAGCTCAGTTGATCCACCTGCCTCAGTCTCTCAGAGTGCTAGGATTGCAGGCACAGGGGCAGGTATCTTCGGGGCCACTTTAGGACTCTGCCTGCCATATCTGCTTCCCTCCCGTCCCCGGTCAACAGGACTCAGGCTTCTTTTCAATACTATTTGGGCAGAATAGATGCCTGCTAACTCCCTGCATGGTTCCTGAGCCCTTCTCTCGCCACGGCCCTCAGGCTTTCCTCTCCAGCTTCTCCACTCCCACAACTAGTTGACCTGGTAAATCAGTGCAATGTTCTCTCCGTGGCAGCCCCCTTCCCTTGCTTGTCCGCACGTCACCCCACCCCACCCTGTTCCCTGAAGTAGAGTTGAGAGCTCTCTGTGCTCCGAGTGTGGCTCTGTGCCGGCAGTGATCTGCTCTGTGATGGAGGTGCACGTCCTCTCCTTTCAGTTTCGAGGACTCTTCAGGACAGGGCTTTTGCCACACCCGTTTATGTCATCTCGGTGCCTAAGCACAGTGCATGGCATGGAACATGATAGGGAGGGTGGGATCAATGAAGGCCTGGCCACAGGCCCGTGGATAGTGTGGGCAACACAGGGAGCTGGCCACTGGCCCAGAGCAAGGAGGTGTGGAGATGAGCAGTGGAGGCGCGTGAGCAGCAGCACATCATGCTTCACCAGTCAAGTTCATATTGTTTGCATTTGGCTCTGAGGCACTCATGACCTTATGACCACTTTCTCCATTCTTCCTTACCAGATGAGTTTCTCCTAGGCACAAGACATAGGCCAGGTCCTCACAATTCTATTCTCGGGCATCTTCCAAAATCATGTTTTCCTGTAATGCACTGATGCTCATATGTGGAAAGGAAGAGATGTGGCCGTCCGAGGGATAGTAAATGATCTGTTTTGAACACAATCCTAAAGCTCACCTTGTAGAGTTTCTTGTCACACATCTTTTTAAAAAATAAATAAGAAATCTTGAATATTATGCTGAGAATTTTCTCTTATAAGGGACATGGAGGCATTGTCAACTCACTGGGAATTGTGTGGCTTAAGGGTATTCTCTGAGAAGACTTTCTAAGAGAAACAACTCCACTAATCTGTAGCCTACTTTTCTTTAAAAGAAACATTTAACTATGGAAGTCATATTTAGAAGATGCAGAAAATGTAAAGGAAATAAACATTCCCCATAATCTCACCCGCCATTGAAACCACTGTTAACATGCCTTGGGAGTGGGCTTGAGTTGGGGGCGAGGGGGAATAGGGAGAGAGTTTTGTCCCTGGAATGTATTGCTGGCTTCCATTTAAACTTAGTGACGTTGGGAGGAGAAGGAGCATAGTCATGGAAAAATGAATTTATTTGGCAAGACTTACTGCCTGGCTGGCAGCTAAGAGCGATGGGGAGAAAGCAATGGTTTCTGCAACCCCCCTAAGACAAGGGTTGCCACTTGTGCAAATGCAGCACCAAGGAGAGGGGCCAAGTGAAAACATTTGTTGAGCCCTTGGTATGTTTCCCAACCTAGAAGAACAATAAAAATGTTACATTTAAAATTATTAACGGAGTTGCCCTCAGAGCACAGTTAAAGTTCCTAAACACTTCCTCTTCCCCCATCTTTTATTTTCTCCTTGGCCTTATCTTTCTAGACATTTTACTTCTACCAGTGAGCGTGGAAGGGCTGAAACCTCTATTACCACCACCATCGTCACCATCCCGCTTCCATCTGAATACCCCACTGCATCCCACCCCTCGCCTTTTCCTTTGTGCTTGCTGCCTTGGCTGATCTATTCCCTCCCCGGTGCCCTGCATCCCACCTCTCACCCTCAGCCTGGGATCTTCTGGCTCCCGGGAGACGTTTCCTCTTCTGGCCTACCAACACATGCAATTGCAGCCCAAAGTTGCACTATTACGTGTCCCTTCAACTAGGCTCCTCTCGCCTCTTCTACCGCCTTCTGCCATCTAATCAGCCCCACATGGCATTCTGCTAGAAGGCCCGTCTCTTTAGTCCTTAGGCATCCTCATGCACACACAGCCTGCTGGTTTTCACTTGTCTTTGCTCAGACTGTTTCTACACTAGGGAGACAGATGCCTCAAAACCCAGATGCACACTGCCTTTCAGAACTTCTGCCTAACAAAAACCACCTACATCTCCTACCTGGCATCTCTAAGTACTCATGAGTTTAGGATAAACAGTTTTCACCTGTTTATGCTGTTTATGTCCTTGACAATAACAAGAATAATTACTACTTACTTAAGGATTACCATGTGCTAGGACGTATATCTTTTTATAAAGAAGAAAAGCCACTCAGAGTACTCGGGAGCTTTATTGGAGGGGTGTTAAGGACTAGCTCTCTCACTGTCCAAGTGCTTCTCACCCAGCCCGTCCTTCCTCAGTCCTCAAGAGCACATATCATTTCAACCCTGCCCCCCATCACCACCATCCAGTGCAAAGACTCATGGGAACTGTGACATTCTAAGCTGTTAACAGCTGAATCCTTCCCAGAAAACTGTGTTCCCCAGTGACAGTTGGCTGAAGACAGTGAAAGAGAGAGGTCCTTCAGAAATGGGTTGGGAATGAGGAGAGGGAAAGGAAATGACCAGCTGTACCAAGAGGCAGACTCCCAGCCTACTGGCTGAGTTAGAGCCTCACTCCTCCAAGACACTCCTGTGTTCCTCCAAGAGGGTCAAGGGAACTCAGCCCTGAGGGGATCCAGAGATGAATCAGACATGGATCCTGCCCTTGAGGAGCTTTCTGACTAGGAGCTTTCTAACTAGTACTTCCCAAGTACTTGACAAGACCAATTCCAAGGGTCATAGACTTTTGAAAAGAGCAAGATCCAGGATGGACATCAAATGTCAGGGAAAGTCAAATTTGAGCTGGACCTTGGGAGATGACAGGGAACTTTCCACAGGCAGAGATTGGAGGTGGTGCTCATTATGATACTGTCAGTCCGAGGCTGTGATCTGTGAGAGGGGGATAGCTGAAGAAAGAGGCTAAGGAGACACTGTCACAGTCTCTAGCAGAGGACACCGTGGATAATACTTTGCCTGCATTAGCATTTTGCCCAGTGTTGCCTTAATGAAAACAGTCTGTTTATGGGAAGCAAAGTCTAAAAGTCGAGAATTCAGATTTGACGAGTGCCTTCTGAGGGTGTTTAGACCCCCTCTCAGCTCCATCCTTCCAGGAGTCTGTGATTCACAGGTGGAGCTGAGGACACGCCTGAGAGCCTAGGCAAGATCTCTGTCAGTGAATTCCCTCAAGTGAATATGCTCCTGTGGGAAATAGAAGCCCACGGGGCAAATATGCTCAGGATCGCTCAATTAAATTTGCGATAGCTTCAGGTCAGTGTTTAGTTCCTATTTGCTGGAGGAACCAGTAAGGTCACTTATTTTGAGGAGTATGTGGGCCGATAGAGGTGAAAAAAGAGGACTGAAGTGGGGAAGACATGGCAAGAAGTTACTTATTAGAACCAAAAAAAAAAAAAAAAGAAAGAAAAAGGTCAAAAGGGGTAACTGGGTGATGAAAGGGGAAACTTTTAAGAAGTCTATACTTTATGTATTTAGTTCTTTTTGTCTTTCTTATGATATTGGAAATAATGTAGCTTTACCATTTTGTGGAGATTACAGAAGGGATCTTGGGAAGTTTTTTCTCTAGTAGGGAAATCATTACCAAAATCTTAAGCATTTGTGACTTTCAAGAATAATTTTTGTTTAATCTTCTGTGGCATTTCACCCTTTGAGCTTTTAAGTCCCAGCATAACCAGTATTTCCCCAAGATACTAGTCATTCCCAAACAGCTGAATTTAGGCCATGATAGAAACAGATTTCCAAAGACAAAACAACCAAATGGAAAAGAAGCTGAAATCAAGTCAAGTCAATGAAAGGATAAAGAGCCAAAGACCCAGACAAGAGAGAGAGGTAGAATGTCTTGGGTGGCCAGATAAAAGGAGGAGGAGGAAGGCATGGGGGGTGAACCAGGGGATCAGTGTAGCCCCTGAGCCTAAGAATGTCTGGGAGGAGGGGAAGGGCATTCATTCTCTCTCTGTTTGACTTTTTATACAACCGGCTTGGCAGAAGCCACCTTGACCTTGGAGGTATAGCCCTTGCGTCCAAAATGAGGTGAAGATTGCCTCTGGTCAAATCTTGGCCAGAAAGGCTTAGCTGACCTAATTTGGAAAGGAACCTTTGTGCCATCTCAGTTTTATGCTCAGTGTCTGCCCTTGTAGGGCAGGAATAACTATAGAAGAGTACGAATAATCTCAGGGTATCAGAGAGAGGAGGAAAGTCATGAGCGACAACAAGGCTAGGCCCAGTATGAGAAACTGCTTCCTAGAGATTTCAACTCAGTCTTTCCAGCTTCTGTGTGCCACCAGTAGGTTGCCTCGAAAGTGTAGCTTTCCTATGTCCCTTCCATGCCCGAGCAAAATACCTCTTGCACCCTCACCGTGGCAGTTTCCTTTGGATCTGATTTCTCTTCTGACAGCTTCCCCACCACCCTTTACTGGCTGCACTGTCTTCTTTGGGAGATGGTTTCCTTCCTTAGCTTCCTGTTCACTTCTCTTCGCCTCTTTCTCCTTCCTGCTATTTCTCTGATCACACTTTGCAGGCCTTGCATCATATTGGTCTCCAATTCAGTTTCTGTCTCTGGGGGATGTTGATTTTCTTAAAGGAATGTGCTTGATAATATATTTTTAAACAAAAAATCCCACAAACTAAGATCCACACACATTTGATACATTGAGAAAGGCACAGAAGGTAGATATAATTTGGGGGGAAGGCTGTTCCATATAGGAAGGAAGGGTGGCAGATTCTGGTTCCCAGGGGAGGGCCAGAGGAGGGACTCCTGGGGGTACTGCTCAGACTCTGCAAGCTTCTGGACAGAAGGTTTCAGAGCTCCAGGCCTGGAAGTTGTGGTTGGAGCAGGCCTTTGGGATCTTCTTCCTGAAACCCTTTGCTTTCCTTGACTGTTGACTGGGGAGCAAGGAGTCGGTCTCACTTAGCGCTCCCACAAGTGGCTCCAACCTCTTCCAATCACAACTGGCCGTCTGCCCCAGAGATGTTTTCCTATGAGAACAGTTGAAAAATACCAAAGTGTATTCCTAAGAGTCTAAACCCTCAGTAAGAAGCTAATAGGTTGCTTGTAGCTGTCTTGTTAGGTATGGTTCAGGTTATAAGCGTAGAATACTCAGTAACTTATGCAGAAAAATGCTGGAAGCCTCCAGAGAAGCTTAGACAAGAAGTTGAGTTGAGATCATGGAGTTGCATTCTCTTTGAAGGATTCCTCAGGAGTCACTCCTTACTCAAAGCCCTTTTTTTAAATGGACTTCTATGAAGAAAATAGTCTATGTAAGAGTTTTGCTCAAACTGGGCTCAGTACCTCCCTATTGCTCAGGACTCTGGATGGGCTGGTGACACACGGGAGAAGCTCACTTGTGGTGGTCTGGTCCTACCTTATCGGCTGCTGTTCCTCCTCCCTGCTACTCAGACGGGCTCTGTGTTCCCTTGCCTTCACACAGATGTAAGTGCTTACATGAAAAGGTTCCTGTTCCCATTTCTGCCCTACGAAATCTTCCCTCTCATATGGGCCCAGTCCAAATGTCATCTTTGCTATAGAACCTTTCAAAAGTGTCCCATGAGAGGTGAACGTCCCCTCCTATGGGGTCAACGACCATTTGGTTGGGCCTTCTCCCAAACTCTGAAAGTTAAACTGTGAAAGTCTCATCTCCCCAGGGCTGGGACACACAAGTAAATGGAAAATTCAGCACTGAGTTTATGATAAACCAAAAAGGTGGCACTTGTTTTCTTTCAGCCATTAATTAAACTCCTGCCAAGGGACTTCTCATTGAGATTGCTCTCTGTGTGGGGAAGTGCATGAAAGGGCTCCTCATGGGCCTTTTCTTTGCAAAGGCATAGTCAGCCCTGCACATGCAGAAATGTGAGCAGCTGTGGCAAAGCAGGCCTGAGCATACAGCCCATCTTTTCCAGTCTCCAACTGACCTGACCAAAGGCCCCTTTGAGAACAGCTCTGCCCTAGGAGCCACTAAGAGCTGTGGAGGCAGGAGTAGGGGAGGAAAGATAAATGTCAGAATTCTTGAATGATCCTGGGTAGCTACTGGCCAAATGGGGGATGAGAATGGGTGACAAAGCCTTTCACCTTTGGGGTCGGCAGCATGCCTAGCTGCAGGGCAAGAAGGCCAAAACATCTGTCAGCTGGGCAGCAACTCCTGTAAATGAATTGCCTTTGTCCCGTTGGGGGCAGAGATGAATGTGTATTTATTGCTCAATAGAAAACCATGTAAACCAGGGATCAGAAGGAAGCCTTTGTAGTGACAAGAAGCCCAGCTGTCCTTCAGACAGAAGACACCATTAACAATGGCATCTTCAGGACCACATAGGGTCTCAGAAGAAAGGGTCCTCAATCTTAGCCGAAGGCCCCTTGCCTCTCTATGAAACCCTCTGAAGCAGAGGCTTCAGGAAGCCAGAAAATGGCTTTCTGGCTCTGGGAAACCTACACGAAGCTGGTAGATGGGGGGTCTGGCCCCAGCTACCTCATCTCCCAGATTCCCATGGTGCAACCTCACATTAGCAGTCAGTTTAGGCCTCATTTTCTCATTTGAGGAAAAGCAGTGATCCTGTCATCCTGGGGGGATTCCTTCCTCCAAACCCAGCTCCCTTAGCCCTGCTGGCTGGCTCCCTCTTAGCAATAGCTACAATGGGACAATGATCATTAGTAGCTGAGCAATTTGTAAGTCAATAAATTACCAAATGCCAAGAGTTCCTGGAAAAGCAGGGATTCAGAGCTTCAGAAGCAAATGCTAAACATGATTGATAAGCATGGAAGGGAATATGCTCTGGGCCATTGTTCAATAAAAGGATTCCTTGAATTTAATCCTAGAAAAGGCAGAGCTGGAAGAGTCCTTAGAAACCATCTATTCCATTTTTCCCCTCCCTAAGCAACAGCTTCCCGTCTACAGATAAGCAAGTAAAGTACATGGTGGTTTAGGAATGGGACAGTGTGTTCAGAGCTGAGCCAGCTCTGAAGCCAAGCCATCCTGATTTCCATTGGAACACCCTCTCCATAAATATTAGTAGAATGTTTCTGGATCTTTGTTTAAATGAGCTTTTAAAACAGAGGCTTCTTGACATGTCTCAAACTAAATGCCTTATCAGAAGCAAGTACCATGAAGTGGTTGTATCATTACTTTTAACTAATCACCCCACGGTATGAATAAATGGTGGTGAGATGTTAATATAACTCATCAATATAACAAAACCATTTCTTATACTTGATTTTTTATAGCACAGTTTCCAAAAAACGAAATTATTTTGCAAGCTCTAAGGCAATTAAACAAGCCAAAAATAGTTACTTAAATGATATTTGAGCATTAAATCTCATAGACAATGGAAAGAGAATTTGTAATATCAACTGGGAGCACATCTCAGATCAGTAAGAATGGACCATCCCATTCTTAGACTACCCCAAACAGTAGCTGCACCCCGCTGCTAGTCCTCCCTGGCTCTTAATGCTCTCCCTTCCAGCTTCTGCTTTGCTCTCTGGTGTGGATTAGATATCTAAGGAGAAGGATTTGGATTTGGAAGGTCCTCTCTCCACCCCTAACTCATGCTTCAAAGCCCAGCTCAAGCATCTTCCCTGTGAAGCTTTTCTGGGCCCTCCCCCATACCCCAGAGTGGCACTAATGCCCCCTGTGCTTAATGTGCCTACAATCACATTGTAAGGCCACTATGCTAGGCCCCCACCAGTCTTAGATGTGTTTTTGTCATCTTCTGATCTTTCTCAGAGACTATACTATGAGAATTTTAGTGCCAATATGAGAGAATTTGGACTCACACCAGGTGGAGTTCACTAGAGAAAAGATGCCACTACTGGGAGTGGCCTTGAACGGGGGGAAGGGGAGGTGCAGGAAAGCTTTGTTGAAATCATGGAGGCTGAGGTAGGCTGTGAGAGCCTAGGTCATTGGAAGAGAAGTCCCCTCTTGGAGGGGACCAAGAGGCTACAGCAGCAGCTCTGAGTCACACAATCAGGAAGGCATTGAGTGTTTGTGGCAAACACCCATCATTACACGGGAGAAAGTGATTTCATTACAAGACAACTTTATGAGAACGGAGAAAGTGCACTCGTAGGCCAAGCATGCAGGGCCACAGCTGCTGTAGTCTGGCTTGAGGCTTGTCTGTTGAGGAGGAGGAGGTTGGTGCAATCCTGAGCCAGGGGCACGTGAGGTGCGGAGGGGGCTGGCTGGAGTCCTTGGAGACTGGGCCTGTTTCTCTTGGCTCTGCTACCGGTTGGTTACATGGCCTTAGGTAAATCTGCTCCCTTAAATAGAATAATCTAGGCAAGATGAATTGTCAAGTTTCTTGACAAGTTTCTAGTTCTAAAGATCTAGAACCCCAGGGCTTCATGATCTCAATTCTCACCTCAAACCTGTTCATGGGTATCTCTGGAGAGAGGTGTACACTAAAGTTGTCACTTTGGGCCCTTTTGGAAATAGTTGAGTCAAAAAGTCTTGAATTCCTGCTGAGTCTTTAAGCTGGGCCTCACAGAAAACAATTTATAATCCAACCAATACCCTGGCATGGGTGACAAATCCTAAGCAGGGAGACCAAACCAGACGTGCCTTTTCTTAGCTATTCAAAAATACTTCATTCAAAAGAAAATTTTGCCTTTTCAAACTGTATCTCAGAGGTGTATAAACATTAGTTTCTGAACAATGTCTCAATAGTTTATTTTACAAATGGGAATATAAAAAAATGGTGGAGGTGTTGAAGGAGGAGTACTCTAAAGGGACTTCATTTTTCAATTTTGCTAAGTGAAGACATTGAGGGAAAAGCATATGCTATCACTGTTTCATGTTTAGCACAGGATATTTTAATACCAAAAAAAGTAAGGGGAATTATATATATAATCTTGGCATAAAGGAAAGTCCTTTAAACCGGATTAATGCTCTGAAAAATGTACCTTGTTCATGTTTTGCATAGATTGGCACTGGTGGACACCAGTTCAGAAATGACAGTGTCATCTGTCATCCAAGGATCCACACTACCGCCCATTTATTTGCTCTTTTTAAAAGACAACCCCACACTGCAAGGAAGTGATGTCAAAGGTCCTATCCCTGTTACACCACCACTCACCCTTGTGCCACGTTGACTTGGGAGAGGGATATTCACAAAAGCATGTCAAGTCCACATTCATCCTTTTCTATTTCCCTTCAGTCTCAGGGGAAGAATACTTTTCCTCTGCTCCTCAGATTCTTTTCTCTCAAGGCCTCTTCTACCATAACCCTCACCCAAGGAGTTGCTGCTAAGATAGATCTCCAGTGTCTGCCCGTCCCCCAGCCCAGTGGACCTGACTCCTCTCCTAGCTGCTGTTCCCGATGCCCCCCCCCTTCACGGCAGGCTCTGGAAATGCATGGTCTTTGTCCCAGACCCCAGCCCCTTTCTTCTCCTTGCCTTCTAGCTTCTAGCTCCACCTCTCTAGTAACTATTAAAACAAAATCAGCGAGCAACTTTCTGAAATCCAGGAGTCTTTCCTTGGTCATCCTCTTCCTCCTCCACCTGGCTGTGGTCTTGGAAATGATCACACACTTTGCAACGTTCTCTCGCCTGCTTTTCTTGGCTTGGCCACGTTGGACTGTGTCACTCTCTCTTTTCTCACTCTTCTCTCCACTCCCCGAACCCCTGTGCTGTCAGAGCTCTGGAACCACAGAGCTTGGCTAGATTCCCCAATGCCAACCGGAACTGGGCTGGGGGGAGTTGGCACAACTTGCAGATCACTTTATCTTCCGATGAGACAAGAAGATGTTGAGACTGTGCCTCAGTGATATCCCACGGGGCTGAGGAAGCATCAGCCTTCCTGAGTTTGGACATGGTTTTCCCATTTTTATTTGACAATCTCTCACCTGACTCTAGCTGTCTAAACTCGATAGCAATGCTTCTGGAGAGCCTCTAGGGGTCAAGTAGCCTGTGGCATGCTTTTGAGGACTGGGATGCTGATAAGCCACAGTCCTTGCCTTCATAAGGCTCATAAGGCCATGGGGAAAATAGGTGGTTCCAGTTACAGTGAGGGGAGAAAATCTGGCAAGAGTTCCATAAGACAGGGGCAATGGGGAGCAGGCAGGATAGCGGAAGATCCTCAGGAAACAGAGAAAAGCAGTGAGACTTGAGGCTGGTCTGGACTCCCGTGTAATGCTTGGGCTAACATTTTCTTGTCCTTCTGAATTATCTTGGTGCCAAATCAACAAAGAATAATGTGTAATCCCTCTGGAGTAAAAAGCATTCAGCAAGTGCTTCGCAAAAAATTCTACTGTAAAATGTATGTCCTACCTCAAAATTAATTTTTCTTTGTATAAAGAATGTTCTTAATTCCCTCCAAGCCCACTCAGCCACTGAAGAATTTTGAGTATTCGGCTAGAGATCTTTGTAATGAACAAGTAGCTCAATTATTCTAGTTTCATTATACAATATATCCGACATTCTTTGGCATGAAGGAATTAAAGCACATTTTCTCTGGCAAATGGCAACAGTATTTGATTTGAAGACATATCCTACACAAGTGGTTCTCGACTAAATGTAGTTCCATTTGCAAGAAAGTGTTTTCACATGATTTAACCTCTTGGAGGCTGGTCTCAGATGGCTCATTCAAGGGGGTTTCTAGCTAATACTGTGTTAAATAATTTGTGCAAATTCTGCAGTTGACAATATTTTGCACTAGGCATTGAACTCTTAAGGCTTG
This sequence comes from Loris lydekkerianus, assembly GCA_963574355.1. NCBI lineage: Eukaryota > Metazoa > Chordata > Mammalia > Primates > Lorisidae > Loris > Loris lydekkerianus. Next base: position 21,073 of record CAUYPK010031253.1, read on the forward strand.
TTCCTGCAACTCAGCATATTATCTCAGCCGTTTCTTCAATTTTATCCAGTAATCCTTACCCCCACCTCCAGTTGACCTTTCCTATCCAGGACTGACAGAGCCAGCAGAACACTCAGTCCCAGCTCTCCCAGGCACACACTGCAGCAGAAAACCAGAGCAACTGGTGTTTGGAGACCAGGCTGTGTTCACTAAAAGGCCCCAGTCAAAGAAGATGGCGTCTCTGTCTCTTGAGGAAAAAGATACTTTCCACCCATGAAGAAGGTCTCCATCCTCTCAATACAAATGTGTAGGCAAGACCCCTGCTAACCTCAACTCCTTTGTGCCATTTAGAAAACAGTGTTCCCTCCCGATGGACACAAAGCTCGGCGAGGAAGCCGGGGCACGATTTCAGCTCATGTCTGAGTGAAGGGGCCCTTCCCCTCAGGTCTTAGCACTATTATCCCCAGATAGGCCCCTTCCCAATTCAAGGATGGGAGACTTTTGAAAGCCATTTTCCAAGAACAAACTAACTCTGTACAAGTTAGATACATGATTTTCCAATTATGGAAATGCTCAAAACTGCATAGATTTTGAACAATCAAGGTGCTTTACCTCCGCGTTCTGCGTCATTCCCACTGCAGCATGGAATGGAGGGCTGGGCTAGGCCATCTCCAAGATGTGGCATCATATTGAGAGGAATTAATTTGCAGGCCAGTGATGGTTGCAGGATCACTACGAGCAAGAGTTGGGGCTGAAAGAAAAGCATCATGAAACTGTTGGCACTAAAGTATGGTCTATTCAGGGCCAGCGGATAATCTGGTTGGGGATGGTTTCTGTCTTTGAGAGCTGAGGGACTAGGCCTGTCCTATTTGGTTGTTCTGGGGTTCCAAAAAGAGTTTCTTCAGCTCTCATCCACCTTTCTCTGTTCTGTATCCTTCCCTGCCAAATTTCTTGAAAGAAGAGCCCCCACTTGCTGTCTCAATAGTTTCTCTGCCAACCATCTGACTGATTGATTGATGAGAGATGTGTACTTCTCACTGCTGAAGCCAAGGGCCTTTTCTTCTTTTTCCAACTCGTCGATGTAAAGTGTTCTGAGCTGATGCCTTTTCTTTCCTACTTTTACATTGCTCCCCCTGCACTCCGGTTAAATGACCCTCTTCTGGTTTTCCTACTACACTAGTGGCTTCTTTTCTGCTTCTTCATTAGTTCTTAAGCTCAGGGTATCTCTCATGATTCCAGCCCAGGACTTTTCCTCTGATAACCATCTTGCATGTTGAAGTTTCAACCCGTTCCCAGGGTTTCCGTGAAAGTGTCTCTGCACCTAACTCCCTGTTTTTGCCAGTCTGATCTATTTCCAGTCGTCCCTGCTCAAATTTCCAACTGTTGCCTACCCTGCCAGCTCCTCAACTTGTCATCTTCCCCCTTCTCCCTCTGGCTTTTCTAGAGAAACACCTTAAGACTCTGGGGCTGCACACCTAGGTTGGAATTGTGGTTCTACACTTTTCTGTGTAGCCTTTGAAGCAAGGTCCTTTTTTCTCATGTCCCAGGAATGCTACTAATGCTCATTAGGTTATAGGCACTTGTTAAACGCTGACCCTTTCCGCATTTCTTATTAGCATGAATATTTCCTTTGTATAGTGGGCTTGGAATCATCTAGTTGTTTAATGCAGTAATGTGTTTTCCCTTCCCCCTACGCCTCCCTAAATCCCTAAATGTCAATTCTTTGGAAACTTCTCTCACATCGGCCTCCTCCTTTCCATCTTGAGGGGAAGTTGTCTAGGTCCATGCAACCCATCTCTGTACTTTCAGGACCCGCCCTTCTAAATCCACTCTGCCTACTACCATGGCCTAAAACAGTTCTGATTGTAACTAATTCCTTGTTCAAAAACCTTTAGCAGCCTCACCCTCAGGTCCATACCTTTGCTTTTAAGGTATTTTACAATCTACCTAGTTTTCTGCCAAACTCATTCAAAGCCAAACTTAGCTCAATCACAAAGCATACTGGGGCCTCAGTGAGATAGTCTGAGAGGCAGAGCAGCCAATGTTTATCCAAAGGGATCCAGTTTGCAAGTTGGGGCCAATGCTCTTGGGCCCTAGTGATGCTCAAAGTGAAATTGGGCTCCGCCTTCATCTAGGAGCTGGGCTCTTATCCTCATGGCAGAGGATTAACCACCGTGGCCCAGCCAAGGGATTAACCACCGTGGCCCAGCCAAGCAGCTTAAAGACAGCACGAGAAGACCACCTAGAAGTCCAGAGAGTCTCCGGAATGGAGGCAAAATTCCAACCCCTATGTGCAGTGTGGGGACAGGCTAGAAAAACTATAGAGGAAAAAAAGGCAGTAAAGCATTTGTGAGGAGTTCAAACAGCAAGAGCCTGATTCCTTATCTTGAAAGTTGAATACAGCCACAAGAATAAAAATGCTTAACTGAATTTGAACAAGTTAAAAGATTAGATCAGAAAGCAGCCAGTTGGGCTGCATGGACTAGATTAGCAGTACAGATTCAAAGGTAACATCTCCCTCCCTTTCACAATATATGTTCCTTTTTAAAAGTTCATTCTAACTCAGACCCTTTGCCCACCCCCCTCTACCTTATTCCCCTCACGTCTTATGCACGCCCACCCATTCATCACAGGTGGGGACATAGTTTCCTTGAGTCCTAAATAATCATGATAAATCCGTTAATGCTATACTGTCACTGATTGTTGAAACACAATAAAAGGCCTGGTGAGATTTCAGATGGGACGACATTCTCCCAGCACATCTTTACGTTGGTCAAAGTGCTTGCCTCTCCGAGCCTCATCACTTATTAGCCCGGCAATAGCTTGGTGTGAGAATCTTTGTCACACCCACCTCCTCTGCTTTGGCCAGGTTCCAAGGAAGTCAGTGGGGAAAAATAGAGACTGGGCAGAGCGACGGGACAAGGGAAGAGGGAAGAAAGAAGGCCACACAGTGGTCTGGACTTCAGCAGGCAGGGTCAGCTCTGGACTCTGAGAGCAGACCATCAGCTGTTTACCTCTCTGTTCCCTGGCTTCAGGTATACATCTTGCAAGTAGTGCTAGCTTAACCGCTTTGACATACCTCTCTAGACTTGCCTCTCTCCCTAGAGGGTGCTGGGTCCTCTGAAAGTTTTCTACGTCACCTGGCCAATTGGAGTTTTCACAGCCACAACAGGACATGGGAGGGGGTGTCTTAGTCATAAATCTCCATCTCGGGCATTGAGCAGGACATTTTGCCAGCTGTGGAAATCTCTCCCGGAAATTCAGGAATAGTAAGGGAATGCTTAGCGTTATCATTTGGCTGCATTCTTTTTTCTACTTTAATGAGCCCAAACTCCCTCCAGTTCAGAAACATTAAATGAATGGCCAATTATGGTGCTGAAAACTGAGCTGTCTGCCAGTGTCCTGGGCCCCTCCCTGTCTACCCCTAGCAGCTTCTGTGTCAGCATCCCTTTCCAGATTTATTCTTTTTATTATTAATAGCTAACATTTACTGAGTGCTTACTATGTGCCAGGCACTGTGCTAAAGGAAACACGTTGCCTCATTCTCAGGTGGTTTCTAGGAAACTGAGTAGGACCCTAAAGTAAAGAGAAAACCTTGGGGAATTATGGGAGCATGGGCTTGTGCAGGCTGGGGCCAGCTGGAGAAGACTGAATCCAAAAGATGGTTTTGCAACTCAGTCTCTGCTTCAGCCCTGCTGTCTAGCTCCCACCGACTCACAGTGGCCTGGAGTTCAGTGGTGGGCAGGGGCATGGTGGGCAAAAGTCGGGGCTGTGCAGGCCTGACCCATGCTTCCAGCCTCTGAGTGGAGTATCAGTACAGTGGAGTCGGTAGCATCAGTGCTGTGTAGGATATTGGGGGGGCTGCTTGAGGGGCCCCCTGCAGCTCCTCTCACTTTGTCCCAGGCCTCTCCAATCTCCCTACCCCTCCAAGGGTTAAGTGCTAAAAATTCCTTCTAGGGGGTGAGCTTTCATTCTTTGATTCACTCCAAACGTATCGCTAGAGAATATAACAGGGTTGCTTCCTATTTACAAGAAAAGATGGACGCAGGAAAATTTTCTAACCAGGAGTAGGAAAAGGATGTCCAGGAATCCTGGCCAGGTGAAGGAGAGTGGGGAGAAAGGGGGGCACAGTAGGAAGTTGAGGAGCTTGGAGGCAAACCCTGCCAATCAAAGCACTGCAGTCTGAGGCAGGCTGGTTAAACAGCTTTCCATGGGAAGGAACTCTGAGTGATGACAAGCACAGCCAAGTTCACGTCCCCGTTGACGAGAGCCTGACTCTTGGTGAAGCCTGGGGCAGGAATTGGTCAGGGCCCCTGGGAGAGCGGCTCCATGCCCAGAACTGTCCCAGAATTGCATAAGCAGTGGCCTGGTCAGCTATTCATCCCAAGCACCTTGTTCTGAAATTTATGTTTTGAAAAGGATTTCTTTTAAAATATTTTTTGAAATTTCGTGTTATGTGTCCAACAAGGTCCTTAAAATGTAAAGATTTGTGCATTTAGTAAAGTACAAGGAAAATTACCTTCATTGAAAAAACAAACAAAAAAACAAACAAACAAAAAAAAACACAGAAAGTAAGACTGTCCCAGACAATTCAGCCTGTCTGGTAGTCAGAGACTTATACCCACCACCCTCTTCCTTCCACAAGGAATGGAGCTAACCCCAAACACTATTTCTATAGCAATAACCCCATTTCAGAATGCTCCCTCCCCCCCCTTAAATTCCCTCCCAATTTTCTTGAAAGTGCATGAAGGAAGCTGGAATACAATTTGGGGGGGGGGGTCACTCCTTTATTGTGTTGAAGGCTGGGAGTTGGATAACAAGGTGCTCTTGTCAGCAATGGGGCCAGAAGCCAAGGACAGGCCAAATGGGAGGGCCGAGGGAAGGTCTTCCATCTTGGTTTAGACAAATGACCAATGCCAGGAGTCCAGGAAGCAGGAAGAAGCAAAGCAGAGCCCCCGTCCAGGGCAGAAGGGCAGGTGTCATGACTGAGGATAGTCTCTGTTCAGCAAAGAACAGACTGCGGGCCAGTGGTCAGAGCAGAGCTACTGTTTTACAGGAAAGAGTGGGGATGGCGCAGAGGAGTGGTGAGAGGAGGATATTCCTCTGTTGTGGGCCACAGAAGCATGCCCTGGGTGAGGAGGGCACAGCCAGAGTACTTACCACATGGCTCTTCTGGAATTAGGAAACTTGAGCAGGGGAACCAGGTGCCCACAGTGGTGAACCCAGAAGTTCAACAGGTTTAAGCAGCCACAAAGGGCCATGGGATGGTGGAGAATCTATGACTCAAATAGCAGCTGTGGAATACTCATGGTCAGCTCGGGGGCACCAGTCCCCAAACTAGACTTTGAAGGGTTGGCAGTGAGTTGATGCTATACTTTGAACAACTGGGCAGAGCTGTGGCTGCTCAATTCAGAATTCCTGTCTCAGATGTGATTGGTCTGGGACTGTGTCAAAATTGAGTATGCTGATAACTCAGCTGTCAGCACCTGAGGAAGGCCAGGGAAGGTCAGGCCTGGGGACAGGAGCAAAGGGTAAGTGGTTTCATTCATTCAAAACTGACTGCATAGAGCTGAGTGCCATGGCATCAGAGGACAGGGATAGGAAGATGAGTAAGACATGGTCCTTACTCTTGAGAGGTTCATGGTTTTTTATGGCAGATACACTGGGAAAAATAGAAACTTCAGTGCCTTGAGATGCTTAGTCAAATTCATGGTGCTTTAAAATTATTATACAAAAGCAGATTTCTAGTGCTTACGTTTTCTTCCGTAAGCTAATACTCTTTAGCTTATGTATATCAAATGTAGTCATCCATGGACTATTCTTCCGAGGCATTGAACTTCTTTTTAACATCCTACCTTCAGCCCATCTCCAAGCTGCACACAAGCTTTAGTTGTCCATAAAAGCAGCTAGTAATGGGGAAGTGTTTGGGGTTGGATGTCAAGGAGGTGGCGCTCTTGTTTCATTTTGTAGTTTTAGCACCAAATGATTGAAGAAAACCAGAAGTCACTTTAATAATTACTTCGGTGGTTTTAATTGAATAGCTGGAGGGCAGGCAGTCATCTGAAAGTAGGTGGAGACTTGGCCAGGGCAAAGTTAGGGGGGAAGGTGTTGGGCCCATGTGATGATGAGGGGACTGGAGGGAGTGTGTGGGGACAGGCCACCTTCAACAGAGCAGCGGTACTGGAGTCTGAGCTGCAGCGGCCCAAGAATCCCAAGGAGGTTTTACAACATCCTCAAGGAAGGGACATTTGCAGAATCTGAGACAGCTTGGTGGGCTCAGTTTCCTGCAGACCCACCCTGCTGTGCCAGAGGAGAACACACTGGCGTCCAAGTTCACATTGCATTGGCAGTGCCTCTTGGAGACAATTGTGCTAACCCCGTGGTAGTCTTTAGCCTTCCTCTTCTCTCTTGGCTGAAGAGCCTAGGTTTCTTGTTTTGATTGGGGTTGGTCTAGAGGGACTGGGAAGACCACAACAGGCAAAAGAAAGGCTAATTTCCCAGCTCGTTCCAAAAGGCCTGTTTTTGGTTTGGAGCCCATCACTACATGCAGAAGGTATCATCGGGACGAGTCGTGTGCAGGGGGGATGAGTGATGCACACCCCACTCTTGCTGACTCTGCCCTCTGTCGGTGGCATCACACAGAGGTAGGTAGGATCATGAGACCAGAGTGGCTCCTCTCAACCCCTCCAGGGGACGCCTAGAGGTCTATTCTGAATCTGCCGTGGCTTACCTGTCTCAAGATCTCCCAGGGTGGTCCTCACGGCAGCAGCACATACACTAACATTGGAACGATACAGAGATTAGCATAGCCCCTGCGCAAGGATGACACGCAAGTTTGTGAAGTATTCTCTATTCAAAAAAGATCTCCCAGGGTCAGGGGTCAACTTCTCCCTTGTACTTGAGGCAATATAGCTCCTGTGCATGGATTCCTGCCTTTTATTTACTTCTGGGAGATTTCCATCAGCCTTCCCCTGGTTACCTGCTGCACACGTACAAATCAACACGTCTGCAGAGTGAAAGCAGCTGGGAAACCCTGGATGCGGTGAGCGTGGAGCAGAAGAGGTGGTTGCTTCTTCTTAAGAGTGTACACACCGTGGGAGTGGCTTTGCTTTTCTGGAGGGGGATTCTGCTTTTGCTATCCAAGGAGCGTGCCCTTAACACAGTGGGCTTTGGGCGCACTTGGCTTTGCAATGCAACGTGCTAAGTGAAACAAGAGGTGCTTTGTAGCCTGCTGGCTAATTAGGAATCAACCTTTCAGGGGAAAAGAAAACAAAACCCAAAATAAATAGATGGATAAAAACAAGGGCCTGATGATGAGCAGTTTAATTTAGTGCTGCTTGTCCTTTTTTTAGCCCACCTCACTTACAGATGTGTGTCTGTCCCAGGCTTGAGGAGGGAGGTGCTCCTGGGCACAGGTAGAAGGAGGGAGGGAGACAGGGAGAGAAGGACCCACAGGTCAGGAAGGAGAGGGGAGTGGGGACTGGCTGGATTTATGAGTGAAATTTTTGCTCATTTTAACTGCTGTACTTTGCCGAAACACCATTGTTGACTTATAATTGTGTTGTGATTAGGAAATTACCCCCCATTTTTTTTTCTTATGTGGATTAGAAGATCCCAGATTTGGTGGGTTCCTGTGGAATTTGTTCAGGGTGGCTGTGAATGTCTGCATGGTTCTGGGGACACACTGCCTCGTGAGGTCAAGAAGTCACTTGGTTTCTGTTTTTTTTCCACACGCCCCCCCCCCCCCATCATAGTTGCTCTTGTTCCCCACCCGCCTCCCCTGTCTTCTGTCACCCAGCCAACTAGTTACAGATGAACATGAACGCAGTTAATACCCAAGGCTCCTCAGGCAGTAACTGGAAATAAATTACCAGCTATGAAAGAGAGGTCCACTCCGAGCCAAACAGCCAGTGGGAAGAACACCACAATTCTTTCTGCAAGAAAAGCAGAGAAATTGGACCACATTGGGGTGCTTGTTAGGCTCTGATCTTTTGTCATGTTACTGTCACACAAATTGCAGTCCCAGAGCTTCCTGCCTCGAATATCTGTTAACTAACAAGATGAGTGGCACATCTGTGATCATTCTGCCACCCAAGGGTCGTCGGTGTATTGTACATGTCAGAGGGTGTCTGGGAGGCAGGCCTTCCTGGAAAAGGGGGGTTGCTGTGGCTCCCCATGGCCGTCTGGCTGGGAGGAGCTTAGGGATTTGCTAGAGGTGGAAGCCAGATTTTCTGTGGTGGAGTGTGGGGGAGGAGATGGCAAAGGGGAAGAAGAGAAGGGAAGGGCATTGGGGCAGAAGAGATAGGGCAGGGCTGTGACAGGTGACTTGTCTTGGGTAGCTGGGTCAGGCCCACTGTGTATGAGAGGGAAAATCTTTCCCAAGAACCCACTGATACCATTTGTCTGGCCTTTTCTTGTAGGTGATTCTTGGAGAAGCGGAGGGGGAACTTGTGGGTGTGGGCATAGGGACAGGTATCCCTGACACAGCCAGCATACAATCTGGCTGGGAAGCGAGGTGGCCAGATCTGGCTGCTGGGCTGGATGGCTGGTGTGACTTCTCCAGAGCAGGCCTCCTCTCCTGCCCTGAGTGCTCGGGGTTCTCAAAGCAGGCTTCTGCCCAGCACATGGCATCTGCAGGGTGAAATGGGTTGGGGAAAGCAAGCTTGTGCAGTATTGGCTGAGCTCCTGCTTGCTGCCCTAGGAACCTCCAGAGAGAGGTTTGAGAATACCTGGGCAGCCTCCTTCTTACCTAGTGGGTCATGTATCTCCACAGCCACTTGGCCTCTTCTGAGGAACAGAGTCACAGTCACTACTTTAGAACCTTCCCGGGATAGGGGTGGATCCTCCCAGCTAAGGCAGAAGAGGCTGGGTAGTGAGGAGGCTGTGTCCATTGAATTTTCAGTCAGAAGAGGCCAAGACCTAGGGGCTGGCCTCTGGCAGCGGACAGCAGGCAACAGACAGCACCAAGGGTATCTTGGACGTTTAGTCAGAGGTGGCATCTGGTTGCTGGTTTCCCCAATGAGAGGCACCTGCAGTGGCCGTCAATTCTCCAGAGGATGTCTTGGGGTTTAGGTGTCAGCATACCATCTCCTTGATCTGGAAGCAGGTGCCCACTGCTGTTGGTTGCCACAATAAGAGAGCAGCTGTCCATTCCTGCAGCTGGAAGAGGGAGCTCACACGGGCAGGGCAGCTTCCTGGCAGTGGTAGGGGTCACGTTGTGGGAGCTCGGTGGTCCAGGCACCTGTGCACAGGTGGCCTGTCTCAGTGTAGGACCCAAGATGCTTTGGATTATATTCCTTCACACAAGTAATTGTATATCTGTGCTCAATTCCCCCCCCCCCTCCCAAATTTCACATTGGAAATTTTGTCAGCAGAGTGAATGGGCCAAGCCTATGCTGAGTGCTGACAAGGGATGCTCAGCAACCATGGTGTCTCCCGCCTCCACCCAGGGACAGAACCTGGGGCCTGTCAAGGGCTAGTAACCAGAGTGCTTCTTGGGTCACCTCTCCATGGGTAGGAAGTAGACAAAAGGCAGGTGTGGGGCCTCCGTCCTAGACGTAGGAGCTAAGAGTCCAAAGGAAGAGACTCTCTGCCTTGTTTACAAGGCAGAGAGAACCAAATCAGAACCAGAAGAGTGGAGAAACCAGGCGATGAATAAGAAGGGCAGGCTTTTATTTTTAGATCTAAGTCCAAAGTACCAAAGTCTGCAAAGCATGCTTCTGGGGAGGGTCCCAGGCACCTGGGGTCTAGAGCCAGGGAACAGTTCAATCCCCTTAGACTCGTGAAGTCTTTTTTTCCTTTGATTTAAAAATCTTACAAAAACATTTCATTGTATTTTAAATTCGAAAGCCCTGTGCCAAGTACTTGGCATTGGGAGGAGAATAAGACAGTCTCTGTCCTCAGGGGGCATCCTGCAAACCCACTTTCTTGCTCAGCCTCCTACTTCTCCCTCTTCTTCCTTAAACCAGCAGTTCCTAGGCGGAGACTATGCACCTGGGAATTTTTTCTCTTGCTTTTCTCTATCTCTAATTCCTTCTGTCTATGATGCTTTCCCTTTCTGCTTCCATTTCCATCCCAAAACATAAGCAGCAAAGAGAAATCTGGGGGATTAGAAGGAAGAAGGGGCCTTTTGGGGAAACGGGCTTTGTTGCCCGAGTTTATTCTGTGAAGCTTGAGTGCTCTGTGTCCATTTTCACTCCTAGCTTGTGGTCAGGGGAAGCCTGTGTTTTCTTTCCTCTTGTCGTGAAATTCTGCTGATTATCAGCTGCATCCTACTTGCACTGGGTGTCCGTTTTTTCTCTCTTTACCAGCATATACATCTATTTAAATAAATTCTAACTGGTCTTGAGGCTTTCACCTACTCTGTGTGGACAAGTTGATACCAATCTGGCAGGGCTGGAACCGGATCTCCCAGTCTCCTGCCCAGCCCCTGCCCCAGCACCCCAGGGCTTCACCTCAACTCTCCCTTACAGTGAATTCAAGATTCCTTTCCAGTCACAGGGAAGCTGTGAAGCTTTTATAATGGCAATCACTTTGGAAGCTAGGGAAGGAGCGAAGCTCTAAGATCTTTTTACCTCTTCTCTTGGTTTTAACTCCCAAGTCTTTGGTCTCTTACATGCTTACTTTCTTCTCAACCAAGATGGGGCCACAGAGACCTTGAAGGGTGGGGAGGTCCAGAAAGAAGAGATAGAGGAGGGAGTCATGTCGTGGAATTACACGGTGAAGGGTTGTGTCTAGCTTTATTTTGACCCTACACGAGAAGCTTGGAATGCCACCATTCCTTTGAATCTTAAAGGAAGTTAATATTTATTTGATTTAAAAGTATATTTCTAAAATGTAGATGTCCGTCCCTAGGAGGAGCAGTATTTAGGTGACAATTAATTTGAAGAGAGGGTCTCAGTGGGCAGAGTTAGCACAAAAGGAGAAAGGAAGACGTCACCCTCCCCCCCCCAAAAGTCAAACCTTGCCTATTTAACCAATTGTATTTATTTTTGTCTCTCGGCTAATGCTCTAAGTGAATACAGGGAATAAGACAAAAAAAAAAGAAAAGTTTTTTATCCAAGCACCTTCCCCAGACGCCAGCATGTACATTCCTGGACCTGAAGCAGTGACAACTTAATGTCCAGTTATACAAAAAGAGATCTGGCTGAAGGCTCACGTTACTTTAGATTTCCAACTTACATTTTCCTAAGCATAGCATTTTTCTCTAAATTTTCCTTACAAAAAGACTAAAGTAGCTCCACAATCCCCACCTGTCTTCATACTCCAAACTGCACTCAAGTTTGCCTGTGGCAGATCTGCGTGTGTGTGTGTATGTGTGTGTAAACCCGTAGTCACAGCACATGTCTCGGACCCCCACCAGGAGCCAAAGTTTCAGAGAGCCTAGTGACAACGCAACTCCCATCAAAGGGACTCGTGGCATTACTCTCTGTCCATGGGAGTGTACGCACAGATCTTTTCTCCTCCTCATGGTCAGTTTTCTATTTGTGATTAGTAATTGGCTTCTCTTGGTATGCTACGATCTATTTATTACCAAAGCCAAACATTCACAGGGCGAACTGAAATGACAAAATTTGGTTATAATTTATGTCAGCCCCTGACATATAGATATTTTTTTTTAATGATTTGGTCTCTAAGCAACTGATCTCTTAGCAACAAGAAGCACCTTTATAAAAGATGGCACACAAAGAGTGATTGCCAGAAAAGCCGCCCAGTTCCTAAAACAGCCGCGCATCACTAGCAAAAACTCACTCTCTCCAAGAGTCCAAAAACTAGAAGTGACCGGCAGACTCAGGTAACCCTGATATTTGCACCTTTTCCTGAGGGGTGAAGGGGGGGGGAGAACTCATGCAACTATTGAAAAGAACAGAATTTTTTGCAATATGTTCATTTTTGAGCTCTTATTAGTTGTTCTTGGCTAACTTTTACTAATAGAATGTATTCTTTTAAATAACTCCTTCTTGGTTTAAAAACACTGAATGTGAATTTTGTGATCAGAAAACAGTTTGCTCAAAATATTTCATTGACGGGAGGATAGAAAGACGGGGAATGACCATTTTCTTCAGAGTTTATTTCTGTAAGTTTTCGTTTGAAGGGGAAAAAACCCACATTGCAGCAAAATTGGTGGGTATAGAATGTTACCCCAAGTGGTGTGTACTACTTGGGAAAGCCGTGTATTTTCTGGTGTATTTTTAAACTGCTAAAATAAATACTCTTTTACGAGTAGCAAAGTTGTTTGACTTCCAAACTTCAGCTTTTTAATCCAGTGTCAATTTCACTAGCAAATGATCTTTTGTTGCAAATATTCAAGTTCTAGTTTTTCTTTTCTCTCTTTCATAACACAAAAGCAAACATTTTTCTACTCATTTTCATTGCCGTAAGAAAAGATTCCTCCAAAAGACTAAAAATAGGAAAAATTGCAGCCATCTGTACCTTGTTTGGTTTTTTTCAGGTAGCCGGGAGTAGAAAATGGGAGTTGGAGATGAGAAACAATTGTTATTTCATCTGTACTCTTTCAATTAAGACTGTGTAATTAGAAACCCACTTGGGGTACTCAAAGGGCATTAAAAAGATGTTTTATCAGAGTAAAGTAAAAATCCTCCTAATTGAGTTAGGAAATAATGTTACATAGCAATGCTGCAGATCTAAGAAAGCAGACTTTAAAAAATTGCACTTTCAGTAAAGACAAGTTGGGATGGTGATGCTTACTTTTGTTTTTTATAAGAACTGTTTATGCCATCTTTCTTTCTGTCTCTTTCTTCCTTTCTCTGCTTCTTTCTTTCTTCCTTTCTCTCTTTCTTCATTTCTCTCTTTCCCTCCCTCCCTTCCTCCCTTCCTCCCTCCCTCCCTCCCTCCCTCCCTCCCTCCCTTCCTCCCTTCCTCCCTTCCTCCCTTCCTTCTTTCCTTCCTTTCTTCCTTCCCTTCTTCCCCTTCTTTTTTCTCTTCTCTCTCTCTCTTTCTTTCTTCTTTCCATCTTTCTCTGTCTTTCTTTGCCCTCTCTGGGGGTGAGAATGGCACCTTTCTTTACATTGAAATATATGCTGATATCTTAGAAACAGAAAATGAGACACTTTGAATATAAAGCTTGGGAATGGGTCGGGGCATTCAAAATCAGGACAATCCCAGAAAACGTGGAATTTATAGTTGCTCTGCTAAGAAAAGGGACCTCAGCAGTGCCATAAAATTGATATAAAAAGCTGCTTGTGACTTTTATTTCTGTTATCACTACCAACTTCAGACAGCAAGAATCCCTTCCTGTGAAGGCTTTGTGTAGAAGTTAGCAAGTCGGGTGTTTTAGATTAAATTGAAGGAATTTACTGTGAAAGCACAGAGAAGTATATAGTTTTGTCATTTCGAATGAAAGATTTTATGTACTTCTACTGGCAATGTGGTAATTGCTGTATAAATGTGTTGTGGCTTTAAAATTAAGGAGCTTAAATAAATAACCATAAGATATAATTTGTGTCGGCTCTGTCTGGATGTTTCCAGTTTTAACTATACTTTAGTCTTCTAAACTGTGAAAGGGAATTAAAAATGAAAGCAAAGATGTAAGTTTTATATTGCAAGTGACAGCTAAGTTTTTGCAGTGGTTCTTTAAGATTTTTCAAATCCGGTCACTACATCTTTTGAGCTTTATGCATAAAGAAACAAAGGGGCTAGCAGCACTGGAGAGCTTGTCATTTTGGGCTGCAAACAATTGCAAGATTTGAAACAGACTATGAAATACTCTGAATAGTCTGGCCACTATAGACTAAGCCAACTCAATCTGTTGTGTTGGGATTAGTTTACTTCTGAGACACACACACACAGAGTCTCAATATAAATTAGGAGATTAAAATATGCCTATCAGTGAGACCTTTCCAGGAAAAAGGATAGTTTTAATTGCATAAATGATAGTTTCCATCTTAATCTTTACTTAGCATCTAAAATTCCTAGAAAACGATATATTTATGAACTATGTACAATAGACTTAATTAAAAAAATAAAATTAAAAAATGAAATAAAATAAAATAAAATTCCTAGAAAAACTTGATTGCTTTTTTTCCTTCAAACCTTAGGCTGGCCTAGGGGTTGGGGTGGGCGAAGTGGGGCAGGCAGGCCGTCTTGCTTTGTGAAAGACCCATGCTGCAAATGGATCCATCTACTCTGGACACTTTCATGCCCGAATTGAAATGATAGGGCAGGAACTTGTTCAATTGCCTTTTGACATTTTTTTTTTTTTTAAACACTCCTAAACAAGTTCTCCTTGGGATAATTTGGCCTTTGTTTGGTACGAGGGAAGCAAGAGGAAAAAAACTTGAGCAGCCACTCTGGGCTACGCACTTTACAAGTGGTAGGCAACTTACAATATGCAGTTTTATTTAATCCTTGGAAGTACTGTGAGAAGGTATCTGTGTCCATTTTACACACGTGTACACAGTTTGTTTGTTACCTAAACAATGAATGGCAAAACTGGGATTGAAATCCAGGGACAGTCTGACTCCCAAGCCTATAGATCTTCCTTGTTCCACAGTGGCACAATAGCGATTTTAAATTAACATTTCAATAGTCCCTCTGGCCTTAGTAAAGCCAAAGCTCTGTGTCCTTGGTCTGGAGGTGGAGATTCTGGCATCTTTTCACAGAAGAGACTACTTAATCCCGGGTTTTGTTGGGCCCATGTTTCCAATGGTTGCCGAAAGCTATGAACTGGAGGTGGGCACCCTGTTAGCCTACACCAGTGGTGGCCACAGGGCCTGTCGTGTCACAATTCTTTGCTGTGGTATACATCTCAGGAAAAGTGGGATAGGGGTCTTTGAGGTAGTGGTGCTGAGTGAATAGTGTCTGGGGTAGAGCCCCCTGGAAGACAAACCACAGGAACTACACAGGAAGAGAGGATGCCACACCCAGATCCAGAAGGGTCTAATGACATGCCACCAAGCTAAGGTGGAGAGAAGAAAGCCCGAGTGTGGCTGGGGCAAGTGTGGAAGTCAGGGTGAAAGGAGGACAGAGAAGGCAGAGCTTTCTCCCCAAGATGTCACTCCAAAGTTGCTGGGCTATAGTGCTCTGTCCTCTCTGGCTTATGATGTTGCCCACTCTCTAGATATCTCTGAAAACGGGATAAGTCTTGGCAACCCCACTTAAAGCTTCTCTGGAACAGAAGGAGAAGATGTGTAGAGGACTGAGGGCCACGGATGTTATGACCAGCCCTAGAACTAGACGCTTCTATGCATCTCTATTTCTTTCAATCCTTAGTCTGCTCAGAGCCCTAGGTATCTATCTTGCCCACAGCCAGTTTGTGTAGGTGGGACTCAAATTCCAGTCTTTGACCAGAAACCCTGTGGCTCTTTCCTGTAGTTGGGAAATACAATGATGGTTGTAGGCAGATACAGATTCTAAGTTGCCATGCGGATCCAGAAAGGTTTGGGGTTGGAGGCGGCCTGCCTTGAACTTGGCATGACCGTCAAATGAATACAGAGACAGCTCTTTGCCTGCTGTATTTGGGGCTTTCCTCAGAAAAGGAACTAACCTCTGCATTCGTGGGGTGTGTAAGAGACAGCCTCCCATTTCTTTTTCCAATCCCTCCCTGCTGAGCTATACCAGTGGGTAATTCCTCTGCGAGTCAGAGGGCTGATGGAAGCTTAGGAAGTCTGAAAAGAATGCATAATAATAGGTTTGATTTTGGTACGAAAATTGATAATCCTTGTGTGAAAGTATCCAGGTAATCTATATGTCTCTACTTCCCATGAGGTCTTGTCTCCAATCAGATATGCTCACTCTAAGTTCCTGCCTGGTGTGTGGTGCTGGTGGTGAGTGCTATATTGTGGGTACATTGATCCCACATACCGACCATGGGCAGCACATGCCGTATCACTCTTTCTACATAATGCACGTGGAATCTCCTCTCATCTGACAATTCTAGGTAGAAGAAGAGGGCCACTTAATTCATTTTTTAAAAAGTGTGTCACTCTTAATCTGGGAGCTGACTTTAGCGATTGCTTCATTTTGGAGGTTAAATGAGTTGAGTGATGTTCCCAAGAGCTGTGCAGCTAGTCAAAGATGAGGATAGAGCTCAGTTCTCTTGACTCCCAGTCCAGTGCTCTTTCCTCTGTATCATAATAGTTGCTATTCCTAAGAAGAGGATGAGAGTATAGACTATTAACCCGATAGGGTTAGTTCAGTGAAAGGACAACTGCCACTCTCAAAATACGAAAACTGTTAGATCTATGAAACTGAGTTTATAGTTCCCCAGGACTGATGAATTTCATTCTCTCTGTTGAATACAAACATGCAGAATTCAATGTTAAGATGAACATATCACAGTACTCAAAGTCTATTTACTCTGTTAATCACATAGGTTCTCCCCTGTTTTAAAAGCAAGAATGGGGAGGGGGAAAGGGTCCCTGTCATTATAAAGCTGAGTTGTGTTTCCTGTTTTGTGCTAGAACATTACACAGCTTTTCCCATTTAAGGGTCCTGATGTTGGGTATTCTGATCATCCTTTTCCAGGTGAGGAAGCTCTGTACTTAAAGAACCTCCTGAAAAGGGCAACACCATATTGTGGTGTTTATTCAACATTTACTTGTGGTACTCAAGTGATGTACTTGACACTGAACTAGATGCTGGTGCTGTAAAGTGACATGATCCTTGTCCTAAGAAAGCTCACAGCCGAATGATATTTATTCCTGGTTAATATGGGAACTTCCCTTTAGGTCTGGTTTCATGGCAAGTAAGACATTTACTAAGTAAATGAAGGTTTAGGAAGGGTGAAAGAAGAAATACTAGGATAGGAAAATACAGGACTGGGGTGTAAAATGAAGGGGAAAATTAAAGAGGAACAAAAACTTGGCCTTTGTGGAATGTACCAGAAAACATGGTGATCAGAACTTTAGGCAGTTGGCAGAGTCAGGGAGAAAAGAGTATGTCTAAGAAATGAATGGTGAGGGGGAAAAAAAGAGAAAACCTTCAGACTGCAGGGGAGTAACTCTGGGGGGTCAACTAAAGGAGGATACGCCAAGAATCAGGACAGAAGAGAGAAAAGTGACCAGAGACTTTAGAAGAGAGCTGTAAACAAACTGAACCACACAGTTCTAAGAAGACGTTCTCTGCAATGGCAGAGAAGTAAAAATTGCATAGGCTTACAAACAGTTCATCACTCGGGGTGAAAGAGAGGTCACGGATAACTCTCCGAAAGCAATCTGGGTGGAACAGGAAGCTGGGAAATGAGACTGGGGGCAGATGGTGTAGAGGTGGAATCCCAGAGCCTGGTCAGGCGGCCAGACCCACATGACCACGTGGTGAACGAATGCAAGACAGTCAGTCTAAAGACATGGTCCTCAGAAGAGCCCTATTTTTGCCATCTGTCTTCCTGTGTGGCCTGGAGACAGTTAGCTTGAGGGTAGGAGGAAAGAGCATGAACTCTGGAATCAGACAGATGGATTTGGTCCTTTCTCAGAAAGAAACCAACTGTGAGACTCTATCAAGGAGATTTATATCTGTTTCTTCATCTTTAAAATGGATCTACTGGTAACATGATTTTTGTTAAACTTCTGTAGACTAAAATGTGATGAAGTGTCTACAAGAAATGGGGGGAGGTGCTTAGTAAAAACCAGCTTTCCCTAGAACAATGGTTGGTCGAGCTGTGTTACTTGGAGTCTTACAGTTATTCAGAAATTTGTAGGGGCAGCTTTTGCAGGTGAAGGGGTACCAAGCAGGGAGATGGATGCTGAAAGGAAGAGCTCCAACTACCTGTACTCTACTCCTACCAGAGCACTGGGATCTCATGGAAAGTTTTTGTTGTAAAGGTCTGGGGTAATGGCAGGGAACAGAGAAAAATACTACTGAGACAAGGTTTCAAGTTACAAGATTAGTATACAAAACCCAACTGTGTTGTTATACACTAGCAGTGATCGGTTGGAAAGTAAAAGTTTAAAAACAATTCCAGTACAGCAGTACCAAAACAAACAAACCAACAAAACATACTTAGGGATAAATCCAGCAGAAGATGTCTAAGACCTGTATGCTGGAAATTGTAAAACATTGCTGAGAGAAATTAACGAGGACTTAAATAATGAGATATATCATGTTTGTGGATGAGTCTCAACATTGTGAAGGTAGCATTTCTGTAGATCTGTAGAGCTGATGAACTGCTGCTTAGAATTCTAGCAGGCTTTGTTGGGGTGAAGAATTTCACAAGCTGGTTTCCAAACTTTATATGGAAATTCAAAAGACCTAGAGTAATCAAAGTATGACTGTTAGGGACCTTTGAGAAGCAGGTGGCAAGACTGGCTTAGATATACAACTGATTTTGAGGGGCAAATGACTGGGAAGGAGGAGGGAGCACGGGGAGGCAAAAGAGCTGTCAGCGCAGGTCTGAAGCTCGTGAAAGGAGAAGGGAAGGAAGAATTGTGCAGAGAGCGCTTCAGTCCACAGTTTAGTTCTGAGAAAATTTTGGCCAGCTGTGGAGAATCCTCAAGCAAAGATTGTTGGAAGGGACCTGCATTGGCTGCAAAGGGCCACCACCGGTACCCCTGCTGTACTTAGTCATTGTTTAGGGGCTATACACTGAAGTGTGGTCTTCCTGTGAACATGGTGGTGAATCCATAGGCTGGGGCTGTCAACTATGTTCCAATGACAATTTTTTTTTAAGGAGATCTGGGCAGCATATCTCTTAGGGCCGCCTCATAATTTTTTTTTTAAAGAATAAAGTCAGGGAGTTTATTCTCTAATTAACTAACTTTACCCTTATTCTTCAAGACTTACATAGCTACAGTCATCAAAAAAGTTTGATGTTGGCAAAAAATAAATATATGGGTTGATGGAATACAGAGTCTAGCAGTAGTCCCCCATATACTTTGCCATTTTTTTTTTAAAGGCTAGTTAAGTGAAGCAGTGATAGTGAAAAAGGAGCAAAGGAATCTGTAACTGGTTGTGATCGATTAGTTGTAAACACCACTGTGCTCGGACCAGCCAATTTTGCCAATTACCAACAAAGGGACCAAGGCAAGTCAGTGTGGGGGGGGGGGTCAACAATGATGTTGCTGGATCAACTGGATATCCATAAGAGGGGGAAAAGGAAACTCCTTATCAACCCTTACCAGTCGCAAAAATTAACTCAAACTGGATCATAGACCAAAACATAAAACCTAAAGATATTACGCTTCTAGAATATAAATTGTTGTGACCTTGGAGTAGGCAAAACATCATGATGACTGATAATTAGATAATGGACATCTAATTGAAATCGAATTGATGATTAGATTTCATTAAACATGCACAACTTTGGGGCCTCAATAGACATAAAACAAAGCAGAGCACAGACTAAGAGAAAGTATTCAAAACACATAAGACAAAGAACTGGAATCCAGTTCCTAAAAGTAAGACAAACAAGGCAATTTTTAAAAATGGGCAAAAAGATTTGACCACACACTTCACGAAAGTTGTATGAGTGGCCAATAAGATCATTAGAAAAACGCTCAAAATCATAAGCAATTAGGATGACGCAAACTAAGACCACAACCAGATCCTTTGGAACAGCTAAAATCCAAAGGCTGGATCATATACCAAGCGTTGGGACCAAGGCAATCCAATGGGGTGGGGGTGGGGTGGGGGTTCAACAATGATGCTGCTGGATCAACTGGATATCCATAAGAGGGGGAAAATAAAACTGGAACTCTCACATAACAGTCATGGGAATGCAGTGGCACTCTTGAAGACAGTTTGTCAGTTTCTCAAAAACTTACTAAACATGTACCTGCTCTAGAAAACAGACATTCCACTCTCAGATTTTTACTGAAGAGAAATGAAACAAGAGCTTGTGTGCTGGTGTTCATAGCAGCCTTATGTGAAACAGCCAAATAACTGGTATCAACCAAATGCTCATTAAGAAGTGAATGGATAAACTGTGGTATAGCTGTACAATAGGATAGTACTCAGAGATATAAAGGAATAAAGTACTGATAGGAAAAAATGAAGGAATCTCAAACGCGATGCATTGAGTAAAAGGAGCCAATGGAAAAAGCTGGTCTGCCCACACAGTAGTGTTGACACACTGCATAATTACAAAGATATAAAATTCTAGAATGTGAAAACTGGTCAATAGTGGCCTGAAGCATATTGGTGGTTGTCTGACAACAGGGGTGGAAGAAGGCTGGATTGCAAGAGAGTGATGGATGCTCAGTGTCATCAGTGTGTGCATATACATGTTAAAACTCATAACAATCATACACTTAAAATATTTGAGTTTATTGTATGTCAGTTATACTTCAGTAAAGCAATGGAGAGGGTTGAGGAAGGTGGAGTCTGGTGGAATGAATGCAACCCTACTTCTACAGTACAGAGCTATGAAAAGCACCTTAGAGGAAACGCAGGGAGAAGCCTACCTGGTACTTGGCTTTCATTATTTATCTATATAGTATCCACCTCATCCCCAGGCTGGGGAGGGTGATGGCCAGAGAAATTCTTGATGCCAACCAGCTGTGGTGTTAAAGCTCCCTCCAGCACTCTCCCTGCTGGGGCTGATGGGGACACATGCGGGACCCTTCTCTGGGAAAGGGGAACAGTCAGAGTGGGTTTCAAGGGCGATGGGCCAATGCAGTCACATAGGCTCCCGTGCTTGGGGTTTAGTGCTCTGCAGCCACCATGCTGAAATTCTCTGAATTTGTGTTTCATAAGTGAAGTCAGAGGGAACAGCATATGTGTAGGGAACTTGGATTCTTGGTTTGGGTCGGGTCTTGTCTTCTGCCTCGTCCTGGGCCAAGTTCAGGGATGCCGGCTCTTCTGGCAACTCCCTCCCCCCCGTCCCCAACTTTCCTTCCTGCCCCCGCTGTTCCTTGCCCCTTGGCAGTGGCCTGGGCGTGAACATGGTGGAGGGTCAGGACTGAGCACATAGACAGGGGACTGAGTCACAGGACTAGGTCAGCTGTGAGGCCCAGAGTGTCCCTGTGCCCAAGGGAGCTGCAACATTAACAAATAAAAACCCATGTGACCAGTGGAGAGAGGGACAGTGGAAGAAAGGGAGAGACACTTTTCCTGCTTTTTGAGCAAGGTGCTTACATTTGCATTTTGAATCTGGCAGCCTAGCTGCTGGGCAGCCTGCATAAGATCACTGCCCTCATTCCCAGCACAGGACGGGACGTCTGTCCAGCTGTGTATTGACACAGAGGGACTGATTTAGCTCCTGAAACCTCCCAACAACTCCTAGGGGAAAGATGTGGCTCCAAACACCTGCCCTGGGAATGACAGAGACTTGAGCCTTGTAATGAAAGTCTGCAAGGTAGGACAGACTTGTCCTCTGCAAGGAGGAAGCCTGGCAGAGTAGAAGCTGGTAAGGTCCTGCTCCTGTCAGGTTTTTTTCTGGATACAGAGTTCCCTGTTCTTCGGTTCCTCTCCAGTGTGGAATAAGGATGAAGGTCCCAATTTGGTGTTTTGAAAGAAGTAACCATGACAATAGCCAAGTCTGTAGAGAGAGTAGTGAAATGCACAAAGCTCACTTTCACTACCTCACCTCACCTGGCAGAATGAAAGCTCCTGAAAGACAATGACCCAGCAACAACAAAGCCAAAGGCAAAACCAGACTTAGAAAACCAGACTTAGAAAACCTTCCTGTGCCCTCTGCATGTCGCAGATGACTGGGGCTCCCTTGATTTGTCAGTTCTTTGCCTCCAGCTTTCTCCACAGGGTCCAGGTGAGGTTTAGAGAGCTCATCCTAAAAGGGCCAGAGCAGAGATGAGCCCTTTTTAAGAAACGTACTCTACAAATCTATGAAGCTCGTGAAGTTTAGAAATGAAAATAAACTTGGGAAGGTCTGTCAAAAGTGTCAGGGCCTGATAGAAATTTTGCACAAATCCTTGACTCCCAGGGATGACAGGTGAAAGTTTGTCCACCTGCGACCTCGTGAGGAGGGCTGTGCTTCTCCAGCCACACCCAGGTCTTTTCCTCAGGCAATGCCCCCTTCAAGGGCATTGGCTGGGAAGAAGGGCAGGCAGCCTGGGTTCTAAATTCTGCTACTAATTAGCAGGGACACTGCGGGGGCATAGTTTAACCTCTTGGGATGAGGCTCTTTTGGATATGTGACACGTCCTGCACGTAACACGACATACCTGGGAGCAACATGGGATGTTCATTCCTCTTTGCTCCTCTCCCTGCCTGGCAGAGAAGTGCTGGATCTGGCACCTTTTAGCTGGGCAAGAGCTGAATGGCTCCTCAGCTGGATCTGGGCTGCACATCCAGTTAGACTTAGGGAGACAGCAGGGGGTTATTTTACCCTTGCTCTGAGGAAACTTCCTACAGGGTTGGAGGAAACCATATTTGCCATGTCTCTGGGGCTATCACTAGATTTAGACTAGCCACATTCTGTAGCCTGGGCTCAGCTGGCATCAGGGGATCTGAATAAAGTTCAAAGAGCTGAAAAGGGCAGGCAGGCAGGCAAGTGAAGATCAGAGTAGAATAAACAATGGGGAATGGTTGGTACTAAGGAAAGCAGAGAACGCCTTCCCCATGGAGAGGGGGCAGTTGATGCTCCAGGACAGCTGATTGTTGCTGCAAAGGAAGGGGGAGTCCAGTATGGCCAGATCTTCTGATTTTTTTTTTTTTTTTTTTCAAGAGAGACCTGCAATCTGTACTTTTAAAACTTAAGGTATCCAAAATTTTAAATAATGTCTACGAAAGCAAACTTAAAGCACAGTGTAAGTCAAAATGAGGCAGATTGGCAGATTGAGTGGGTTAATGACAGAACTACAGTTAGGACTGGAAAATGCAATAACAATGCAAACTTTGCTGGAGTAGAGTCCTGAGAGGAAGCAAGATCCTAGAGGGTCCATACCCAGCAAACCATCTCCCATCTCAGCTTCCCCTCCTCCCTCTAGCATTAGGAGACTTGCTATTTAGCCTCCATTCCTTTTCTCGAGCCATTGTTGTGGCCCTACCTGCCCCTGTAGGACTTGGATTTTGAAACTCAAAAGTCAGGAAAACACTATTTCCTTCTGCATTCTGCTTCCCTGAGGCAATGAAAAATGCTCAGATGACCTAATGAGGAGAGGTGATAAAGGGTAACAGGTAACCTTGGAGGGAACAGAGGACAGGGAATACAGGTTGACTTGCCCCTAGCCCAGGGAGAGGGGGGGCCCAGCGTGGGAGGCTATACTGGGTCAGAGGAAGGTCACACACAGCCTCTGCGGCCCGGATAGGGTTGTGTGCTCAGGAAGTTAGGCCTAGTGTGGTACAACTGGATGGAGAATAGGGCAAGTGGCAGGGGATGAGACTGAAAAGGCAGATGAAATAAGATGTACGTAATAGAAGAAAATGCCACTGGCTCAGATGTCTGATTAGTTAGGCATTCTTTCTGTAATATTGGTGACCGAATCCTACATCTGCTTTGTGTGATTCATCATCTGTGTACTTGGAAGTGACATAAAAGAACCTTCAAAGAGCCTCCAAAATCCTGACTTGGAAGCCATGCACATACTGATTTGGTGGTGGTCTTGCTCTCTGTGTCCAAACTGATACTGGTTTTGGACTCATTTGAGGATATCAGGGAATGCCAGACTTTACGAAGAGGCATGCCATAGCTGTCACCAAGGAAACACTCTTACTTTCTGCCTGTCCCCCACCCTTACTCCTCTCCCCTATTTCCCCAGCTCCGTCAAAGTGTTCTTTCTCAACAATTCTTCCAGCTTCATCTCTTCACTGTACTCAGGCTAACCTCTGAGGACCCCATTTTCCCTGCCACCCTGCCTAGCAGAGGATGCATTCTCAATCGTAAATTACCCAATTTCAGTGTTGGGGGCTGGTATTGGCGTCTTCCAGGCACCCCACTGCTGCCCTTGACTGTTACTCTTTCTTTCTCAAACCCGGAGATCTCCTGCAAGGTTCACACCATCCACCTGTCCTGCTCCACTCCCTGAAGGCTGTGGCTTCTCCCTCAGAGTCTTAACTCTCCACCCCCACTCCCACTATCATTCGAAGTAGCTAAATGTCCTTGTGGCTGACCCAACCAATGTCCTGATGGCTCAGTTCCATGACGATTGTACCTTTAGTGATGTCCCTTGTTCTTCTTCCACCTCAGCACTTGCCCGCATGCTCAAACTGGGACCTTGTTGTCATCACAAACTGCACCTCTTCTGAAATCTCATTCTCTCCCTGCCACCTTCCTGCTCCCTTGCTGAAGTTTCCTCCCCCAAATAGTTCTTTGGCCTCGATGAGATTTCTGAGCCAGTGGTCCTCCACTTTCCCTGTATCCATAAACCTCCTCCCATCTTTGTTTCCTTCTATACCCAGCTCAGAGGCTATGGTCTTTCCTACAGCGTCCTAAAAATACTACTAAGTTCTTTGTCCACCTCTCAATTATCTTTGCCCGGCAGAGGCTCTTGGGTTTATTGGTGCCCAGCCACTGAACAGACCAGAGTTACCAGAGAAGCTGATGCAACTGGATGTTTTGACATGGCCCTAACTGCACGTTCTCCAGACTCACCTGGGCCCTCAACCCTGCCCAGCAATTTTACCATGTTTTTCGAGACGCTCCCTCCACTTCTACAGTCACAATTTCATTTCCTCTTCTTAGAGTTTGAATACTTGTAACCCCTTTCTTCCTGGAGAAGTCTGACAGGGCAAGTGGGTCAGTTGCACTTGCCCCCGGTCCTCTCCTCCCATGATGTCACAGTGTAGCTCGGGTCCCTCCTCCAGCCAAGGTGCAGCCCCCCCAGGTGCCCTTGATCCCATCCCTTTCCCTCTAGTCGAGGCTCTTGTTCCATTAGTGATCCTTTCTCCTTTCCAAATCTTCAGCTTCTTCCTTGCTCCTGGATTCTTCCATTCAGCACTCAAATATACGCCAGCATCCCCCTTTACAAACAAGGCCAAGCAAGCTTAACATCCCATGGGTCCACCCCTCCGTCCGGCTGTCGCCTGTTCAATCTACTCCAGTCAGGGCCATGCTTTTTCACAGTTACTCACAGTGTAACTTTATCTCCTCTTCTACTTTCCGTTCTGGCTTCCTCCTCCACTGCTTTGCAGAAACTGTCCTTGCTGTGTTTGCCCTAGCCTCTTGGTTTTATCCATTGTCAACATTCTACCTTCCACTTGACTTGACCTCTCAGCAGTATTCACAGGGCCCACCAGGTCTTCTTTCTTGAACTGCTCTCTCCACTTGGCTACAGTGGTAAAAGTAGTTTTTGTGGCCTTCTTTATACCTTCTGACTGTTCCTTCTTAGGATTTTTTGCCTGGTCCTCCTTTGCCCAAATTCTAAATGTTTGAAGCCTTTGGGAGCTCCTCTCTGCCCACACTCTCTGTGGCGATTTCAGCTTCTCCCAAGACCTTTAATACCATCTCCACAGTGACTGAAGTTAGGTCCATGGTGTAATCTTCCCTGCAGTCTTAACATTTTCCAACAGACATTGAAATTCAGTACTTATCTGCGTGATTATCTGTGTATCGTTTGTCTCCCCTACTAGACTGTAAGCTCCATGAGTGCAGCCAAGTCGTCTTTACTTACTGCTACCATAATCCCCTGGAAAAGCCTACAAAAAAGTGACCAACTTCAATGTCGACTTCAAACACCTGCCATCATGGCACTGTCTAAGGCACTGCCATCAGGACACATCACTGCTGCCTTTTCTCCAGGTTTCAGCGTGCAACTATCTTTTCTCATTGTAGGACAGGAAGTCCAAGTATTTTTATTGTTCTAGAAGTGGGGGTGTCTTATGTTAATAATCATATTAAAGCCCTGGCATTGAGAGGTGATGGGGTCTTCAAGTCTTTAAGCACAGGACTGACATGATGAGCTCTGTAGGTTTTGGAAAGCTAACCATCAGCACTAAGAAGGGAGAACTGGTCGAAGGAGAGAACAGGAGCTGGGGGAATTTGTTGTGATTCTGCTCCAGAAGAGGGCTGTTGAAAGCCTCAGCTCACAAGTGGCACTAAAAATAGAGAGGAAGGGGAAGAGGTGAGACTTTGAGATGAAATAACAATTAATATGGGGTGAGATGGTGGGCAGTGAGAAACTTCCCAGATACAGGTAGATCACTCTGATGTTTCATATACATCCTGTTGTGGGGGGGAGGGGGCGGGGGGCACACATACTACATTGTTCTCTTTCCCTGGAAAGACCTCCCCATCCTTCTATCCTGGGAATCCTTTTCCTCTGCCATGATCTCTAGGAAGCGCTCTGGGACTACCCCACAAAGAATGACTCTCTCCTTCCTTTCACCCCCACGAGCTTTGCTTAAAAGGTCAAGAGTATAATACATATAGTTCATGTCATGGGCACCATCTAGGCCTTATGCCATCTGGAATGAACGGTTGAGCAAAAAGAAACCTGTGTAAATTTGAAGAAGTGTATTTGCTGACTTTATTTTTCTGTAGTTGTCATTGATTGACTAAAGGTGGCATTTTTCTCTTTTTTGCTTTGTACTGAGTTTTGGTGGGTCCTGTTGACAAAGGCTTAATACTTATTTCTCTGATAAGATTATACAAATCCGAGGTCTTGGATAATCCTGACTTGTTCCTTCCTTTGGTTTTAGAGTAAACAATCTCGTGACATCAGAAAGGACTGAGGTACAACCTCTGAGCTCCTAAAGGACTCAATCTCCTGAAAGGCATGGCAATCTCCTTCCAGCTAACGTGGTTCCAGTTAATTTCTTCCCAAGATATCTGTGTGTATCCCTTAGCAGTGTAGCTTTTTTAAAGGGACCAGATATTTTTTAGTCACAGTTGGACGTACAGTATAGCATATACTCTTTATATTTAATGCTTTTCCTAAGATTTTCCAATGTTCACTAAGGTTTCAGCAGCCCTGTAGGACCAATATTTCTGGGAAAACACTCAAAGTACACCTACAGTCATGTCCTACATCAACCCCCAGAGCATTCCACAATCTAGTGTCAGCAGAATCCTAGTGATTCCTCAAGACCAGAAAGAGCCTCCCTGGGAGACAGTTCCTGATTCACACCGCCCTCCTCTGATCACCTCCAATCCCTCAGTCTTCTGCCTTGACCCAGGGCACACTACTTTCCAGTGGAGCTTGTCACAAAAAGCCTTGCTCTTTCTATCTGCGTTCACCTCCTTCTCTCTGGCCATATCACAAGCTCCGTAAAGGCAGAGACAGTATTCTCTTCTGTGCTTCCTTTCTGCCCTCTCCCCCCAGTACTGTAATCCTAATGCCAGGCCTTGCACTGAATTGGGGTCCCATGTTCTAGGGAAATGAGTGAATGAATGAATCATACACGTAACGTAGGTCATTTTTTTCACAGAACGCATCACCTGTCTTTGCCCTCACTGAAAGTACTCAGCCTCTTCTCTGCTCACTCGAGCCAGCTTCCTTGCGTTTCTCCCCATCTGCCCGCCAGTTCTCTGTACCTCTAAAATGCCTTCCAGTGTGCTGTGACCCTGCAGCCTGTCTCATCTCTCCCTCTTTGGATTCATTATTAAAGACATTAAGGGTAGTTCCATGGTCTAGCACTTTCCATTTAGAGAACTGTCCTACCACCCCTGGTTTCTTTAGTCCCAATCAGACTGTATACCCCCCACCCCAGCAACCCACAGCAGCGCTACAAGAAAGCCTTACAAAGTCTTCCTTGGCAATAGAACTAGTTATCTTAGAACCAAAGGAAGCTATATGCATCAAAGTCACGTCCCAAACCTCCCTTGAAATTGAGGGATTGAAAGTGATACGGTCTTCTCTCTGGGTTCTTTTGTTAGACCGCGTTTTCTTGCACACGTCCAGTCCCATGCTATCTCCAGTTATTCCTAAGCACAGCATACGCCAGGAACTGATCATGTGTGGTGGGCACACATGTTTCAAGCAAAAAACCCAAAACACAAAAAACCTTTTTGGGCATTGGTGATCACGTGACAAATGCTCTTAGTGATAATGACCACATGAAGTCCCAGCTCTGGCCGGTGCTTCACAATTCTCTGGGAGCTTTTACTACCTGTTTTCTCCTCTAATGATCATTTCACCCTCTGGATGTGGGGGTGGGGGGAGGGCAGGAATTATTAGCTCCATTTTACAGATGCACAATCCGGGGCTGGGAGAAAGATTTCATGATTTCCCTAAACTACCACCCCTTTTAAATGGTAGTGGGCTTTTCCCACTTTCTCAAGCTTTTGTCAAATTTGTCGTGAGCAGCATTTGCTGGGGTCAACTTTGGTTCCATTTAAGCTGGCTCCCTTATGTTTTTGGATTTAAATTCTTCTGATGAAATAGATGTACATTTTTAAAAAACACCATTCTAAAAGTCTTCTTAGTTTCTGTGAATCTTTGTAACAATTTCAACAGGCCTTGCCTTAGAATTTCGGGCCACGGATATGTATGATGTTGGCCCTTCTGCTAAAACACAAGGAGATTGCACAAGGGGAGGAGACGATGGGGGAATGGGACAGGGGAAGGAGTGGGGGAGGACGGGGCACAGATGTGAGCCCACGCTCTGCTGAAGGGGCACCTTTTCCAAAATGGATCTTCCTAGAGATGGAGGCTTTTTCTAGAACACACACACACATATACCTGCACACATGCTGAATTTTCAGGTAGAGGCCCTGATGGGAGGGGGCTGCAGGGGGAGACACAGTGTAGTTTAGAAGACAGTCAAGTCACACACATAAACGTTAAACAAATACTTGGGCTACATTAGCATAAAGATGTGCTAGAAATGTCATCAGGGATGTGCCCTGAGTGCTGGATATAGTTGTAGATAGCAAAGGAAAGCGAGGGTGAGGGAGAGGTGCCCGAGGACTGGGAAGAACTGCAAACTCGGGGAGAACTGCCAACTTTGTGGTGAAGGGAGTGTGATTTGGAAAGCCTGCAACCACAGCTAAAAGAAGGAAAACATAGTCCCATGCACTGACAGGGTCCCTGAGTCCTATCTAGTGCCTATTCAAGGAGCCTCCAGTCCTTTGGAAGTAGGGTATAAATACAACATTAGCTACCTGGTGCAAAGGAGGGGAGAGAAAAGAAGGCAAGAGGCACTCCAGAGGACAAGGGTATGATTCTGAGCCCTGAATCTGATGCCCTGGATCTGAGTCCGGTTCTCCCACTTAGTAGCTGGGTGACCTTGGGCAAGCTGCTCCTACTTCTGGACCTCAACAGTAGCACCTGCCTTGTAGAGTTGATATGAGTATTAAATGGGACTATTGCCTCCAAAGTGCTTACACTGGTGCCTGGCAGAGAGCAGTGCTCAGTAAGTGTTAGCTATTATTATGACCATATGTGCATATGTGTGCATGTACGTGTGTCCATTTCCCAATATGGACACATATGCACACACGAAATGCCTATTGTGATCTGTAAGTAGTGGAAGGATCCATAGGTTGAAAGTGATTATGTCCTACAAGGCACCATGAAAAGTCAGGGAAAGAATTGACTTCAAGTGTTGCTTCTGATTTTACATGGTTCAGCACTTTAAAATAACATTTGGAAGAAAACACTGCAATGGAAGTGGGGCTGTATGAGACTGACCTTGGGGTCAGGCATTACGGCACAAAGTTCAAGAAAGCAAGACCAGTTTGGTTTCCTCGTGCCATAGCATTGAGGCAAAGCTACTGTTGGCTACCAGCCCAAGAGCCCATGGTCTTTTGAACTTCACCCTTCTCAGAGGTATTACCTTCTAAGCCCTGGAGATCAGGGAGACCGGTTCTGTTGCTAAGGGTAATTCCTAGGGTGGCTCTGTTCATCCTTGCTGAGTCACTAGCCCTCACTCTGTTCTGCTTTGCCCCAGACTGGAGGACCTACAGAGGCCCACCATTACTTCTGATCCAGAAGTGAAGAGACTGGGGCCATCTTCCCAAATTCTATGCTTGGTGAAACATGAACTCCTGGGCAAGTTATCTAATCTTGTTAAGCCCCATGTGTGCAAGTGATATAAGAAATGACTGCTTATGCTCTGCGGGGCTGATTGTGAAGTTTATATGTAATACAGTAATGCCTGGCACTTAAAAAAAGGTAGCTGTTATAATTATTCATAGCAGCAACTCTAGCAGTGTTGATGCTGCAGGCTGGGAGAAGAGAGTGATTCTGCTGTAGGACGCTCACTAATCAGGCCCTAGTGATTCCTTATTATATGAATCCTCTCATATAATACTAGGTGTTTGATGGAACTCAGTTCTAGAATCCTGTCATATAATTAAGTGACCATAATATATTGTCCAAACCAGGGCCTTTTTGAGGTTTACATGGACTCTATCAATAAAGGCACCAGGACAATAGGCACAAACAGGCAGGACTGTCTTGGGCTTGTGGCTCTCCACCCACTGCCTGGCTTTGTCCAACTATACTTCTTCTTCAAACTGCTGTTCTTAGTGGAGCTGTTCAAACTGTCTCCTTCTTGATGTCTTTGTCTTTTCAAGAGTGTTATTCAGCCATTAATGTTAGCTGTCACTTGCTGGGGAGTGAATGTGTGTTACCCATTGTATAATAGTAGATGTTTAATGAATTTGAGCTCTAGAATCCTCACAAGGGAGGTGGGTGTTCCCTCCATTACACAGCCATGGAATCAGAGGCTCAGGAAGGTTAAGTAACTTGCCCAACCAAGGTTAGAGGTATAATAAATGATAGATTTGGAATTACCACATGCCATTTCAATACTTTATTGACCTTAGACTAGAACATTGAGAAGTGAGCCCGGATGATTTAGAGGCCCTCACTCCCATCCCTCCCCTTCCGCTCTCATGGACTGGGTTCCAAGGCCTAGATCGTCCTCCTGTATTTGCACTAATTCTTAAACTCTGAGGCCAGGGCCGTGGGCTGAATGACCCCAGGTGCCCTCTGACTTCCACAGAAATTGGAGCTTCATAAATACAGGTTGTTAAACCCACTTCGAGTCTCTTTGTAAATGGAATCTTGTGTAGTTTCCCTAAGACTTGAAGATCGTGTAGCAAAGCCTGCAGCAGACTTTATCCTTATTTTTTCCACTTCAGGTGTTCCCTAGGTGGGCAGGGGCTGAGAAGCAGGATCCCTAGAGCCATTGTTCTGCTCTTTCTTGGTGAGCTGCACAGAAACCCTTCTGCTAGGAATGCCCACTTCTGATTCTGCCACCGTGATGCAGATATGCTACTGTGGCTGTTAAGTGTTTGTTGGTGGAGAGCATTAACTCTGAATGTCTGGTTCCATGTGAGCAAAGCTAGGGCTCCCATAACACAGGGCAACGATACTCTGAATTTAGCTGAACTGTGTGGGCAATTTTAATCATTTTGGGGGCCATATTTCCAGGAGGATGGTCCCCCCCAGGGTGGAAAAAAATGACTGCTTGTTAGTGCCAGTGTGAGTGTGGAAAGAGAGCTCTTCAGCAAGCACCTTACTCATCCATCCTTAAAGAGTTTGTCACCTCCAGGGTGCTTGTCTGGAAGTAATCTCATTACTTAAATCATGTCCTAGCAAGTCAAAGATTTCCTCTGTACCTTCTGACTGATTTCTTAGGACCACTGATAACAGCTCCCATGTAGCACCAACTTAACAACTTTTGTCTCAGCCAAACAGTTTCCATTCCTGGGGGGTGAAAGGCTGCCTCACATTCAACAATGGTTGTTGATCCCAGTTCTAAGGAATGGAATACCATTAAGCCTCTCCTCACCGTCCACTTGCAAGCATAAGAAATAGAAATGAAACCTGCTCTCCAATAGTCTGAGTAAAGATTCCTTTAATTTCCTTTACCTGGACTTTTATATGGACAGGAATCCCTTTGTTTTCCATGCCATAAGTGATTTTAACAAGAAATGGTGAAAATGTCCATTCAGGTAAGCCCACCTGCACATGGGGCTACCCTCCCTTCACCTCCTCATAGCTGACAGATCAAGAAACGATGCAGGGATTCACTGTTCCAGAGACCCTCGGGACAAATAGTTTCTTCCCCCAGTTATTGGATTAGTGCCTGCACGATTTGGAAAGAGGGAGGTTTCCTACTTGTAAGAGCATTGTCTTCCTCACCTTTGACATCTTTATATATACTGTCACCTCTCCCTGGACTAAGTCACACCTTTGCCATTCCTTTTCCTGGCAAACATTTATTCATCCTTACGGAAGCACCTGGTCTTGTTTCGGGGTCCTGGAAGAAGTTTTCTGTTACATGCTCCCAAGGGACCCCACAGTTCCCTTTGATACAAAAAATGATACCTCACTTTCATAACAAAAAGTTTTTTAAGGCCTGCCTTCACGACTAAGCCATGAACTCAAGGGGCACAGGGTCCTCCTACCCTGTTCTTCATGCCCCTTCCCCACCTAAAAGAAGGCCTTCGGGTCAGGGATGGGCCACTGGAGGCAATGTGTCTGGCCTGCTGGGGACCTTGCAGGGACCACTCAAATGCTTACCTGGGTTTGGAGACGCTCTCTCTCCCTCCCTTCCTCCCTCTCTCTTTCAAGGAACACTCAACTTTTAACTCTCTCTCCCAAACTCCAGGGAAATTAGAGCAAGCCTCAGGCAAAAACTATGCCTGCCATTCATATTATATCATTCCCAGTTTATGTATTAGAGATGTTTTATCGAAGTTATCTCAAGGCAAAGAAGGTATTGTTACCTCCACTTTCCTGTCAAGGAGACGGATAGCTCGGGGTAGTATAGTAACTTGCCCCAAGTTACACAGTGTGGGGCAGACCTGGAAAGTGAATCATTCCCCACTATAATACCACTACCTTAAATCAGAATGTCACAAAAATGATTGACATGTGGACTATGACTCATTTCCAAGTTACAGTTGGTTTAAGGATCATTCAGAGCTTGTTTCAAACCATCTCTATCCCTTAAGGACTCGCTCTTTTATCTCTTTACAAATTTACCCTGCCTTGTAGAGATTTTGGTTATTGTTGTAATTCTCATGCCTGGCCCCCATCTCCCATGTTCTCTTCAGCTCCTTCTCCAGGAAGCCGTTGTCTGGAGTTTGGATTTCCGCTTGCTTCCCTGGCATTCCAGCTGGGTCCCTGCGCTTCCTGACTGGCCTATATTTGCTCTGGGGGGCCTTCAGTTTGTCTCTTTGCATTAATTGTCCCCTGCCGCCTCTGTGACCCATCTAATGCTGGGTCCCTCTTCAGGTGAGAACTAGAACAAACCTCTGACATCAACCATGGTGCTTCATGGTCACAGGGTCTGGCCTCAGAGCCATGTGACTGATAAGTAATAGATCACAAGTAATATATCACGTTCTTCCTGTGTGATGAATCTTCTCATCTTAATATCATCAAAACATCGGCAGAGCCCCTTCTTTGGAATTGCTGTCAAAAATCGATGGCATCGACTTTTAATATCCTCAGTGAACTTGTAGTTGGAGATGGTAGACTAAGCACACACATTCCAGCCTCGTTGCCTTACAGATCTCTGAAATTGCTAGCCAAGATGTTTTTTAGATCCACAACTGAACTGTAAAAATAACAAGAAGAGTCCTCCGTGGGTCAGAAACTCTAGAAACATAAAAACTGGCAAAGGAAACAGGTCAAAATATACACAACAGAGAAAAATATCTCCACAAAGGTGGAGCAAAATCCAGGAGGGCTCCACACCTCCACACACCTGGAAATAATGGGCTGTGAGAACAGGAGAAAACCAGGGGCAAACAATAGGTTGGGGAACCGGTTTCAGGAGTTCCTGGACATTCTTCTTCCCCTCCCCATGAGCAGCTGCAGTAGAGGCTCTACCCAAAGAAGCCATGGGTGTAGAAGGTTGGAGCTGAAAATGCAAGGCGCACTCCTGCCCGCAAGTCTAACTGCTGAGATATTCAGACTGGTGGTAGGTCCCACCCCTTCCTCAGTCCTCCTGGACTGGACTGGAATACAAGCTGCAGAAGGACATTGTGTCTTTCCTCCTCCTCTGGAAGGTGGGGAAACACAGGCAGCCCTTGACTAATGGGAAATTTCAGCCACAAACGCGCACACGAGTAACAATCACTAAACGCTGGATGAGTGCTAACACCGTGAAAGGAAGTCACAAACTGCCAACGAATGGAAGAGTTTATACCCGAGGAAGCAGACTTGCCAATCAATCAAAATAGGATCCAGAATACACTGAATTATTACAATAGCATCAGAGATGCCAACAGACATTGCATCCATAAAAACAATTAATAGACTCTGGATGTTAATATTTTGATTTTTGAAATAAAAATCTGAATGGATAGCCTGAAAAGCCATATAGAAAATAGCTGAACAGCTGGGAGAGCCAATTAAGGAATTATCCCAGAATGCAGTGCAAGAGAAAAGACATGGAAAATGTGGGAAAGCCAGAAAGAAACATACAGAGTGAATCTCTAAGACCCAATATTTGTCTGATATTGTAGGAAGCAAAAATAGGGAGAATGAAAAGGAGGCAGGATTCAAAGAAATACTAACCGAGAATTTCCAGAACCAAAGAGGATTGCCTGAATTCTCAACAGTTAAAAAAGTCACATACAGATATCTCACTGGGGCCAATTCTTCACTCACCAGAGATAGGCTTGATCTGGAAGGAAGTGAAAGGGCATTTGAAACCACATATGGTAGAAAAAGGGGATAATCAAACTTAGTTCTTGTTGACAATGAGGTATAAGTTAAATTAGGTGAAAATTGTAAAAATTATCTGCAAGGCTCATAAATGGCTTCTGCAGATGCCTGCCTCCCCCGTTGGCCTCTCACAGGCCAGTTAGCGAGTAGGGTTTTATCTGCTTTCTCAAAGCTTCTTGTAGTTTCCTTACAGCACCTAATAGGAGTGCAGGTACCAATTAAAAGCCAGGGCTCAACTAAGACAGCGACGTCTGTCTGCGTACTCCCTCATCGTCCGCTCCCTGCTCACTCCACACACACTGATATTAACACTTGCTGCCATGGACCCTGCTTCTTCAGTCTCAGTATCCCCAACTGCTTTACTCACTCCTGCCCCTGGCATTTGCAAAGCCTTCTCCTCTACTCTCAGTTCATAATCCCAAGCACACGTCAGGGCCCCGAACTGGCCCTGCCTTCCCCACAAGGCCTCCTTGGGCTGCATCTCTGTGCTAATCTCCCTTTGTGTATGTCAACAGTACCAGACTGATTTTTCTTTCCTGCTAGAAGGCAGGCTGCCCTAGAGCTGAGAGGGAGCCAGACATTTCTCTTGTGCCTCTCAAGAACTTCTCCAGGCACCTGTTAAGGTGAAAATAATCCCAGGAAGGAGAACAAGCTGATTGATCGGCCGCAGGACACTAATTATTTTGGTGAGATCGTTTCCTCCGACTGGGCAGAGGAAAGGGGGCCGGATAGAAAGTGCAGGGGAATGACACGGAAAAGGAAGTGTGGGTGAGGAGACGCCCCGGAGGCAAAGGTTAACTATTCCATGGTGGTGTTCAGGCCACCTCGTAATTTTTCACATGATCCCCAGGATGTCAGTGACATAGCATCACAGAACCCTAGGCCCAAGTGGACTTAGAGACGACTCCACTCTCCAGGCCCCTCTGGTACCCAGGAGAGACAGGGCCACTTTGCCCAAAGCTCACAGCTCTCGAGTGGCCCCTGAGGGCATGGCTCCCATCCAGAGGCGCTATTATTTCTTCCAGTTATTCCCTGGATGCTTTGTGATTACCTCTGCTTTCCTTGGAGACTGAAGTCCTAAGCATAAGGACTCTTGTTCCACTTTGACTATGTGCTAGACCATCTGATAAGGCGCTAACATGCTTTATCCCGTTTCCTCCTTATTTCTCCCACTTTTGTGTTGAGGAAACTGAAGCAGCTTTCTAGCAACAAACACAGCATTAGAACACCCCACTCCCACCTAACCCAGGAAGGAAAATGGAGCAGAGAGGCAGGGTAGGAGCAGCTTTGAGTTTCCCCATCAGTTTTTTTCTCATTCTCTTAGCTGGCAATGCCCTTCTCCCAACCTGATACTTAAAACAACTAATGCTCCTTCTTCAAGGCCTGGCCATAAATCCGTACCTGACCTTCCCCAGTCACGTTCCCCTCTCTTCCCTGAGTTGTTTATGCCTCTGGATAAATAAATGCTTCTGCAAACCGACTTGTGCAGTTTGATGATATGAGTGGCTCTGTTTTGCCCAAATTAACTCCTTCAGGGCAAGGACCTTATCTTGCCATATTCTTAGAGCCTAGAAGAGTGGCTAGGACATTGGGGATGAACTAACTTTGCAGGGTGAAAACCATAGCTGCACATGCACGTGCAGGCCAAGAGCTGGAGCCCTCCAGGGCAGAAGCTGGAGATCTTGTGTGCCCTGCTGCCTCCTGCAGGGCTAACTGCACCCATGAGCAGTGTCTATCTGCCAGGGCCACAGGGGGATCAGGGTATCAGATGTGCCGCTCACGGTCCCTTCAATAGTTCTCAGTGCTTCCATGGGCTGAAGAATCTACCACCTTATCATCAAGCTTTCCCTTGTAATGGGGGTTCAGGTTCAAATGGAAAATCTCCCAAGAGAAATTTCATTTACCTACAACCTGGAAGCAATACTCTATTGGTCAGTTAAGGTGGTTTCTGGTCTGGAAAGAGCCACCAGGACATTGGGCAACTGAAGCAGAAGGTGGGGGGAAGGCTGTAGGCCCAAGAGCTGTTAATTTGAGGTTTGGGAACAGGCCTCAGAGGGCCAGGAACCCAGAATGCACTTAAAGCATTGCACGGTTGTTCCTGAGGGGGCTTCTTCAGGGGGAGCTTCCACAGCTTTGGTTAGGTTCTCAGAGTGGCTCTGGGGCTCTAAAGAGAATGATAAGAGATAGGGAAGGTGGCCAAAGCCGGCCATTTGTACCCCAGTCTCCCTGCCACCCCTGTTTGTCTTTGGGGACCGGCACTTTCAGGCACTGCTGGCTGTCCCTGGGCAACTGCAGGGAAGGGTGGGAGGAACAGCTAAGACAGAGGGGAAGGCTGCTGGGCATCAGGTACAGAGACAAAAGCGGCCCTGTGCCCAACCCTCCTTGTTTTACAGATACGGAAATTGAGGTCCAAATGGGATAATCGCCCAGTGCTCTGGGGTCAGCCGGGGCCTCGCTTGCCAGAGAGTGGCTCTGCTCTAGGACATCTCTGTGTCTTCACAGTCTGTTCATTAAACAACAGATAAGTTCTCAAGGAAAGGCCAGGAGTGCTGCTGCTATCTGACTGTTTGGGTGGTGGCTATATGCCACTGCGTTGCTGGGACTGGGCATTTGGAATCACAGGATGAGGAAAACATCCCTCTAGAGACAGGGGAATGCATTCTTCTTGGAAGACCCCAGGGGTCTTAATACCTTAAGATGCCAATCACTGATTTCTTCACTTCACTGACATTTACTGAGCACTTACCTGCCTTCTGGGGGCTGCGGAAGGGAGGGGGGGGAGAGTCCTTGCCCTGGAGGAACCTGTGCGGTGGTGATGACAGACGGTAACCCACCGCAGGCAACTGGCTGCTCTGAGTAGGAGGCTGCAGTGGTCTCTTGCAGTAGCTTGACACATCTAAGCAGATCAGCAGGAACAAGGTTCCTTGGGACCTCAGTGTGGTAAATCTTGGATGTCAAGACACAGGCAAGGTTCTGGCTGGTGGCACCTGAACTCCCCTGAGAGTTGTGTACCCACTTGGGGACCTTTCACTGTTGCTGCCAGAATCATGGAATTATACAACTCCATAAGCTACAGAGACCTTAAAGCCTGAGGAATGACCACTGGTGTGTGGGCCCAAGGTTTCACTTTAACCCTTACCTCAGTGTCCTGAGGAAGAGGGAATTTACTTCCTCAGCCAGGGCTCAGGCAGGCTTAGGAAGTGAATCATGTCCCAGGGCCAGTTGACCATGGAGCTGAGACTTGGACTGCTGTCCTGTCACCAAATCCTGCCCTTGTGATGTTGTCAGGGCTGCCTTTCCCCTCCTCAAGTTAAAAGTCAAAATTTGGTTGAAAAATTCCACTATTTTATCCCTTCTGGGGCCAGACAACACAATAGGTCTTATACAATTGGATTTAAAAAAAAAAGTGGAAGTGGTGGAAAACATCTCAGAGAAGTGACTGCTGTTGCTGGAACAATCCCCAGCTGGCCCTTTTCTGTGTTCTCCATAAGACAGGGTCAGAATGCTAGTGAGAAACGGTATGGTTTGGGCATCAGGAAACGTCAATACTTATGAGATCTGAAGGCTCATGGCAGACTTCTGGTCCCCAAATAATTCCCCCTACCTTGTCTCTAGGTCTGAAATGCCTTTAATGATTAAGAAGGCCTTTAAGGCAACCTCTACTGAATGGTTTCAAAAGAAACTCTTCCTGGGGACAAGTAGCACTTTGCCCCATCGGAGTGGCAAAGATGAAAGCTGAAGGAGAATTTAACACACACACACACACACACACACACACACAGCACCTACTATGCTGGGGTTCATGCCAGACCTTACAGGACCTCAAAGGTGAGCGAGAGCTCCTCCCTGCCTGCTGGACACCAGAGAGCTTCGGGCCTGCATGTGCACTCATGGGAAACGTGGGTTTTGGCAGCACATGCCTTTCCTGCACTGTCAACAGTCTTCCTTCTGTGGCTGGAACCCAAGGGGCCGAGTGGTACCACCTAGTCTTTCCACTCGTTGCACAAACACGATTGGTCAGGGACTACATTCATCAGGGTGGTAAGAAGACAGTGTTCCTGAAGGCAGTTCAGGCCACTCACGTTGCATTTATCCCTCCAGATTTCCTTTGTCCATTCCTTTTATCTCTCTCCTGCTCGAGAATAAGGAATTCCCAGGGAATCACTTGGAAGGTTGCGGGAAACAGTGACTGAGCCTCCGCTGTCCAGACCCCAGGGCCAGGGTATGGGAAACGGATTGCAGAATGTGTACCAGGGTAAACCTTTCCTGCTTCTGGGTCCTTGACAAGTGACCTTACTTCCCTGGATCTCATGTGATTGATTCATTTTTAGAGGGAGAGAACTATACCATTAAAAGAAGATGGCATTTCTTTCCATTTGTGTTTCCTCAATGAAATTCACAGACATCTCTGCCTGTCATTCTAGAAAACTGTGATTCTGATAAGGTGTCCTGGCTTCTAACACCTTTGGTCTATTTGCCTTACTCTGCTATCTCTCACGTCTAGAGACAGGACTGAATGTATGGATATAGTATCTTTCTAGGCAAGGTCCTTAATGTTTGTTCAATGAAACCCTTCAAGACTGACTTACATAGTGTCTTGAAAGTCAAAAGCAAGAGTTCCCCAGGACCATGTCAGAGAGAAAAGAGGAGACTTATACCAGGTAAGAGATGCCTCAGGCCAGCAGACGAGGAGGCACACTTGTCCTGGAGGTTTGTGGGGGCAGAACTGGATGAGCGCAGAGAAATGGAGGTAGGATGTTTGGGGGTCAAGGAGGGGACAGACTTTGAGTGGAGATAGCCCGGGAAAAAAGGCTGGATGGGGATGAATTTGAAAGTCCTGAAGGCAACCAGAAGCAAAGAAGGGCTTTTAGCATGGGATGGATGTGATGAAAGCTGAGCTGAAAAGCAGTCTGGAGGCTGGAGTGCAAATGGCCTTGCAGGACAGGGTGCAAGGGAAGGTCTGAAAGGGCCTCAGAGAGGTTATAACGGGGATTAGGAGCTGGGTGCAGATGGGAAGAGTGCACACTCAGGTGACACCTTTGTCATGGCATGCACTGTTCTAGAAGTGGGATAGAGAGGGGAAGTAGAGAGATGCAGATCCTCATCCCTGGGGAATTTGCCTTCTAGCTGGAGAGGAAACCAAAGGAGGGATCTGACCTTTCTGATCTGAATTAAGTGATTTTCGTATGGCTGATCTTGTAAAGTCCCTCAGAGTCAGCTGTAGGGCCTGGCCTCAGCATGTCACTAACCAAAGGACACACATGACTAGTTCCCAGTGTATGGCTCCATAAAGCTTGCACTGGGCTGAGTAAAGGCTGCAAATGGGCTAGGGTGTAGCCTGGGCTGGTGGAGAGAGAGGTTTGTTTGGCATCCAGCCCAGTACTCTGAGAGGAAGGCTGGGCTTTATAATGTTCAAGTCCTACCCTCATCATGTCACTTGTGTGGCCCTTGAAGGCATTAGAGCTTGGAACTGCCAAGAGAGATTGAGGACTCACCAAGAATCCCCAGATTTTTTCACTAGAGATGTTTGAAAATAATTAGATTTGAGATGGGGCAATTTTTAGCCAGAGTCCAGAAGGTAGATATGGGTTTGCCTTCAACTGACTACTGGGAATATACTTTGATCCTGAATAGAGAAATGGGTAGGGTTAAGATTTATTATAAAAATTAAGATATAAGCCAGAGGTGAAGGTAAATTCAGGAGAGTTCTTTGAGAAAGGGACAAAACATTTTCTGGGACTCTCCCTAGAACTCCGTAACTGGATATGGCTTGGGTGGGATAGGGGAGGGATGTGTGTAGGCGACTGAGGAGGGAGGGGAAGTGAAAACCACCAGGGGCTTGAAGTTGCGTGACTGGGATGGTGAGCGTGAGTGTTAATTTAAGAAGGCTAGGGAGGAGAGAGGGGGCTGGGAGGAAGGGCTTAGTTCTAGACCCAGGTGTGGAGCGATGGTGACGTAGTTAAGTGGGGGTGCTCCCTAGGCCACTGGGGCGTCCGAGATGGAGAGGACAGGGCCAAGAAGGAAATGGGGGGGAGGGGCACCCTCACAGAGGTAAGAGCTGAAGACAGGGAAAGTAATGAGTTCTCACAAGGAGTGTGAAGCAGAAAGGGCAAGCACCAAGGCCGAGGAAATGCTCAAGTGTGGGGGCTGAGGGAGGAGAAAGAACAGGCGCAGAGGGAAGAGAAGGGAGAGGCCCCTGCAACAGGCACAGGAGGACAGATAGGAGGAGGGATGGGTCCAATGTCAAAGACGGGGTGGGGGAGGCCCAGATTGGGCAGCAGGAAGGTCACTTGTCACTGCTTAGGGACGGGTGTCTTTAGTGTGATGAGGCAGGAGCCAGGAGGTAAGAGGAAATGGGTAGAAAGGAAATGGAAGCAGTGGGCGT
This sequence comes from Loris lydekkerianus, assembly GCA_963574355.1. Classification (NCBI taxonomy): domain Eukaryota; kingdom Metazoa; phylum Chordata; class Mammalia; order Primates; family Lorisidae; genus Loris; species Loris lydekkerianus. The sequence goes on from CAUYPK010031253.1 coordinate 61,861, forward strand.
GGGTTATTTGTTTGGAAGGAAAAGGAGATCAGAGATGTAGGAAGAAAACAAAGAGAGGCTGGTGTCACAGAAGCCAGGAAAGGCAAGAGACCTGCAGTGAGGGGGAGCTGTCTGGGGTGAGAGAAGGGACTTCCAAGTCAGGCAGGCAGATTGGTGGCAGATCCCCCCTTCACCGCTTGCTTTAACATTCTGGGGCTCGGTTTTCTGTGAAATGGGGGTGTAGTGTGAACCTATTCCATAACACTGTTGTGAGGAATGAGCCACGACTCATATACAGCATTAGGTGGAACGTTGCAGGTGAGAGTGAGACCAGTGTTGTAGCCAATGGATCTCACCCACCCTTTTCAAAAGACTATTGACATTATATCCTCATGTTTGCCCCTCTTGTACGTAAAGCAGAATAACAAGTCTTGTAATCTTATAAAGGAAAAAAAAAAAGGCTTTCTGGAGGCCCACACCTTTTGCAGACACTGATTTGCACCTTCCTGCCTCCTCATCCTCACTGTAACACCCCACCTGTGCTGTAGTCTGCTGCTTCTGGTCTCCTGCTCCCCCTGGGGCCACTCTTCCCCTGCCCTCTTTATAAATTCAGCTTTGCTACCCAGGGTTTTTTTGCTCCTTTGTCAGTAAATTTTGACTCCCCGACAACATCCTCCTCAGGCTGTATAGAGTCTCCAGGAATGGTGTCTTTCCTTGCCCAGGATTTAATTTCTCCCCATATGGTAGTGAGTGTCTATATAGCTCAGACCTCCCCGCTGGGTTACCCGCTGCATCCCCAGGGGCCTACTAGACATCACCACTACGATGTGTCACCAATTCCTTAAACTCAGAATTTCTAAAACCTAAGTGAGGATCCCACACCTTGAAACTGGTCCTCGCTCAGGGAACAGTGCCACCATCCTCTCCCCCTATGTCACTGGATTTAAATCATGACTCAGTCATGTCAATTCAAACTCCAGATGTCTCCTGACCTACTTGCCTCCAATTCCACTCCCCCAAGACCACAGCAGCCCCCACTCCTGCCCAGAGAACTATGGAAGACTCCCAGCTGGTCTCTCTTCTCCTAACACCAGTATCCCATGTGCTATTTTTCCACTGCAGCCAGAGTGATTTAGATTTTGAAAACACACATATGCGTGTGTTGACCTCAGCTGAAAGCCCTTCAATGGCTTCTTATTTCTCTTAGGATCAACTCCAACATCTTTTCCATGGCCTGTAGAGTTTACACATGTCTTGCCTCTGACTGCTTCCCACTCCAGGGCACCCCACATTGCCCCCTGCTCCTTGAGCCCCCATCACCAGCCTTCTCTCTGCCCTTTGCTGATCTTTCTGCTTATTAGCATCACACTCCTTTTCCCTCTCCCCTGCACCACTCAGCAAATGCCCCCATTCCTCTTGGAACAAAGTGATCTACAACCATAAGGCCTCCTGTCCCCAACCGGAAGTTCTCACTTAATTGGGGGAACTGTTCAATAAAGGTCTATACCTCTCCCTCTAAGACCATGTTAGCCCCTGGGGTCAACTGTCTTGCTCCTAGTGGCAGCTCTAAGAGTCAACTCGTAGGGAATCAAAGCAGAGGGTACAGCAGGGAGAACCAAAGTGCCAGGGTTTCCTTTCCCCTGAAGTAGGGGCATAAAAGAGGGAAGGCCCAGGTGCTGGAGAGAATTAGGGGGGAGCGCAGGCTTGGCACTTGCCCTGTTGGACAAGTCATCCCCATATTAAAATGTAGGATTTAATGGGATCTAGCCAGACCAGGCAGCACTTCTGCAAGGCCCAGGCCTGCCTCCCTTCCCTGAGGAAGGTCAGGGCTGTACCAGGGCACCTGGGAGTCCCTTCTGGCACTGTGGGGCCCAGGAAGTGTCTAGACCTCAGGGTCACCAGGACACCGAGGCTCTGCTGTGTCCCCACAGGCCTTGAGCCTGACTGGGGCTGAGTACTTTTGCTACAGGACTAGTATTTCCTCTTCCTAAGGCTGGTGGGGCATTAAGTGAAGGTGTTAGTCAAGACATTTGTGGGGCCACCCAGGACTGGCACGCAGGCCTGGTCCATGAGGTGGCCAGAGCCCCTGCTTGGTGCCCGGCCAGCCTGGGATGCGGGGGGAGGCAAAGACTATCCTGAAAATAACAATAGCAGGACCTGAGGAGACGACTCTCCAAGGGTAGTGGGGACCCAGGCATATGAGATGGCCCTTGAAGACACATAGCACTGGAGGGCTGTGTGGGTTTATATGTCTGGTGAGAGGTGAGGACAGGATATTACTGGCAGAGGGGACACATAAGCAACCTCCATGAAGTTCTAGGGCCTTCCTATTTCCCTATACTATTGTTCTGTTCAACTTACCTATGGCCCATTAGAAGGTCCTAATGAATGGGAAAGCCAATGTGAAATCAGGAGAGGCTCTTGACAGATCTTTCCAGCTACGGCATTCAGTGGTCCATAAAACTTAATCCTTACACATGACGATTAACAAGTACCTGAATACAGAGACTAAACGAATCCCACGGGAGGGAATGGCATGACACAATTAAGCTCATGGGCTCTGGAGACAGCCCACCCACGTGCCCACCCCTGCTCCAACACATATGAGTTGGGTGCCCTAGGGCCAGCTACTAACCCCTCCTCAGCCTCAGTTTCCTCATCTGTAAAATGAGGTTAATTCTACTTAGCTCACAGGGTTGTTGTGAAGATAAATGGCTTAACATTTGTAAAGTGCTTGGAGCAATATCTGGAAAATGGCAAATGTTGTGTGTTAAAAAAAAATCCTCATCCTTTTGGGTCTTTAAATGGTGCTTGTGTTGGGGGTCTTTCTGACATATTTTTGAGGAAGATGAGAACCAGGCTTCTTAGCTCCACTAAAAGTATAGACAGTCCTCACTTTGCTTGGAAGTGCGGGACTGTAAAAGCAGCAATGCTGGCTGAAAGTATGCAAAACAGTCTTCAAAATCAGGAGAAAAATTATGATTGTTCTGTGATATTTATTTATTTGCTAGACTATTAAAAATTCTCTCCCTATATGTTACAAGTGTATAGGAAAATGAAATAGTAAAGCAAATATTTTAGTACACAGTAATTTAAAACCTTAGAAACTATGTATATTTTAAAGTGTTTTCTTTCTTTGTAAGTATAGAAAAACTTACCCTGAGTACCTGAACAGTCCTTGCCTTCTTCTCTTCATATAACATATGATCCTGGGGGGCATCTTTCCTGTGCCTTGGTGAACTATCATACTCCTTTACAAATTTACATCAGCTTCCAATATCTTATACTTTCTGCTTTCAATGTTGTGAAATCTCTGTGAGTTGCTTTAGTGTGACATTTGTTTGCTAGCAGCACTTCCTTTGGGGCATCTTCATCCTTTTTGTCATAAACACTTACCTTCCCTATTTGTGCTTTGAGAAACGGTTTCAGGTTTCCTCCATATTGATAGAAAGTTCAAGAGTCCTGGCTGTCAGAAAGTCACCCGGCACTTACTCAGAAGGATGTAAAATTCCACTCTGGAAATCAAAAACCTAAAAAAAAAAAAAAAACCCAAACCTCAACTCGTTCAAGGTAGCTACTCCTTAACAAAGGAACCAGATAACAGGCAGGATGACTTTTTAATCTCAACTTACATATATTAAAAAAACAACAGCAGCAACCATAAAAAACAGCTCAACACAAGCAAAGTCGTTTTCAGTTACTTGCTCTTAGTACTAATGGCTATTTAAATTATGGAGTAATAGAATGAATAAAGAAAATGATGAAGCAACTGGACAAATTCAATTACGAAATTTCTGTGGTTGGATAAGTATCTTTGGTTGACTATTTAAGATCTAATACAGATAAGGGGAGAAATATAATTACATATTCCTTAAGAATATGATGAAAGTGATTTGTCTTTCTCCCCCACAAAAGTGCACATGAGCTGGATACAACATTTTATGCAGCATTTCAGGAAATTCACAGAACCCCTGAAATCCAAGTTTTAGTTTTATTTTTATTTTTTTATTGAGACAGCGTCTTACTCTGTCATCCTGGGTAGAGTGCCGTGACATTATAGCTCACAGCAACCTCAAACTCCTGAGCTGAAGTGATCCTCTTGCCTCAGCCTCCCAAGGAGCTGGGACTACTGGCACCCACCACAATGCCTGGCTGTTTTCAGTAGAGACAGGATATCACTCTTGCTCAGGCTGGTTTCAAACTCCTGAGTCAAGCAATCCATGTGCCTTGGCCAACCAGAGTGCTAGGATTACAGACGTGAGCCACTGTGTCCAGCCCTGAAATCCAGTTTGAAACCTTGGGTAGGGATTCTAGAATTTTACCAGTAGATGAAACTCAAAGTCTATTTCAGAGCCATTGCAATGCCTCAGAACTTCTGGCACTTTCTGAGAAAAGGCAAACTTTGGGGCATTGCCATCTGCTACTGGAAAACGCATTTGATGGAAATTTTTCTCCCTATACAAGTTTGTTTAACCGCCACTCCTTCGGTTACAAATTACCATCCCTAAAACTCTCTTCTGAGAATAAAGAAATTGCAAAACGTGACTGAAGAGACTCAAGGGCATGTTGTTGAAAAACACAGTAGAACCAGCAAATCTACCTGAAAATTGTCTCACAGAAAGGTGGCTCCTAATGGGATGAGGTTGGTGAGCAGCGCCCGGGCACACTGCTGGTGGCATTTTCCGCCTTTCCCCTCTGTCTTCTCCCTCCCCATTTCTTTTCTTTCTCCTCTCCTTTGTTCTTCCTCTCCTGTTCTTTTTTTTGCCTACTACTTCTGATGTTGGCCCCCCCATGCATGATAGTTAATCCAGCCTGAAGTGCAAGAGATTTTAGACCCTCATTAAAGCCCTAGAGAAAGCCCTGAATGGATTACTTTGAATTCAATAAACAACCTAGATGGGAGGCTCTGAGAATACCTCAAGGATGCCCAAGAACCCCGTGTTGGTGCTGCGCAAATTTACTATTTGGGGGAAGTAATTTTGATCAAGGAAAGGAGCTAGATGATTCCTTGTTTTTTTGCTTTTTGTTTTTGTTTTAAATGGATTTGGCTTCAAGGGGATAAGATTGCCTAAAAAAACAAAACAAAACAAAAAAAACCTGCTGACGATGTCATGAAATAAGTCCACCCCCAGAATGAGCTTTATTTTCTCATATTTTGGGGAAGAAATTTGGCCCTTCATTGGGAATCCACGTCACTACCCACTCAAGGGCAGGATGATAAGGTTCTATCAGACCAAGTGTCTAAATGAACCTGAGACTTGAGACTCTACCAAGGTCAGAAATGCTGGAATCCAAGCCAAAAGATCTCTCTTGGGCTTGCTTGTTTTGACTTGTAACCACAAATTTGTCTTGTCTCAGTGTCTGATCACATTATAAAACGACGTGTGCGTCCTGTGATCCTCTGCAGTAACAGGAGGCGTCGATGACCCTCTTGGGGGAGTCTCTGATTCTTCTGCCCCTCTGATTTCCACAGGACTCTAAATTGCTTCCTCAGAGGTCAAAGAACCGAAGATGGTTTTGGAAATGCTGAACCCCATGCATTACAACATCACCAGCGTGGTGCCGGAAGTCATGCCTGCGGCCACCATGCCCATCCTGCTGCTCACTGGCTTCCTTCTCCTGGTTTGGAATTATGAAGGTACTTCCTCAATACCAGGTAAGTCCGTCATCCATCCCTGTGTCTAAGGAGATCGCTTCCTTGGGGTTTTTGTCCATGATGGCAAAGAAAATTTTACAAAAGAGAAAAGAGCACACCTGGGAAGATCGCCGAAGACTATGGCGGTGTTAGCAAGTGAAGATTCCAGTGGAAACGTCTAGGACAATCACCTGCACATTTTAAATGAAAGGATTTTAAAAATACTTCAGACAGTCCCTTGCAGTCTGCACTCTGCTTTGAGAAAATAGACTTGGCACAAGTACCCCTTAAAACAAGCTTGAGTTGTGGGAGGAGCAAGGTAAAAGGCCAGGGGTTTTGTTCTTGTTAACTTTTTGGTTTCAATTCATCCCAGTGTTACTCTGAAGGTGAAAACATCTCTGAAATGCCTTCTCTGCTCCTTTCCTTTTCCCTTCCACTTTGCTTTACCTGTGCAGCCGCCCTGTCCTGATTGGTATTTCTCTCTTCTCTTCATCCCACTCTTTCCTTTTATTTTTGGCCATGTGGTGATGGTGGTGCCGTCAGAAGGGCTGGCTGGAACCCAGGCACTGGGAAAAGAATGGGGGCCCCAGCAGCGCCCCTTGGAACATCAAACCCTGACATAATCTTCAGTAAGGTCATAATCTTCAATAAGTCAAAAGTAGGGAGCGAGATAGTTATCCAGATAATTCCAATAGAAAACCCCAGCACTCTGCTACAAACAATGCTGAAATTGTCAGATACTAGATTAACTCAGAATTATTGGCAATTTCAGGATTTTCTTTAGTTTTTAGTGAAAATTTCTCATGGCAGGCATCTGTTCCCAAGTCCATAAGATATCCAACGAGGCTTCATTTCCAGAGAACGGTTATCACACGTCTGTACGTATGGTGGGTCTCGTCTCAGGGGTGACCAAGAGCAGGAGGGTAGGGCTGGTATAAAATGCTCTGGGTCCAAATTCTTTTTAAAATTTTCCAGGTAATTGCCTGTCTCTTAGTTTGATACAGCCTGATATTTTAGATTACTTTAATGCTCACTCTAATGGAACATTTAGTTAATCTTGTTCTCTGCTCCCTGACAGGGTCATCTCCCAAGAAGGGAGGCTCAGAGCTGAGGGCTGACTCTCCCCCGGTCTTTAACTGAACTCCCTTCACCAGGGCTGCCCCCTCCTGCCATAGAGGGCTCCTAGGTCAGGGTCAATGAATGGTGGGGAGAGGGGAGTGTGTGTGTAGTAGAGGCCAGATGCCTTTTCCTCTTCTTTCCCTTCATCAGCTCAGGTGTTAAAGTCTACTTCATCTGTATTATCAGAGAATCTCGAAAGGAGAGAGAGTTCAGTCTTGCCCCATCATGTAAGCCACAAGTTCTCAAACTTGTAGTATATATAAGAATCACTCACCCAGGATGCAGAAGCTTATTAGAATTTCAGATGCCTGGGGCCTGCCCCAGGTGTTTTGAATCAGACTCTCCAGGCCTAGAAACATGCATTTTTAACAAGTTTCCCCAAATGCTTCTGCGGCAAGCTCTGGTGGAATTTCCTTGGACCTTTGAGTGAGGGGGTCAGGCTCTGGAGGGCAAACATGAGAACTGGCTTTCCTGCGGCTCTGGATCAGGAGTCTAGACAGCACCTCTCTCTGTTCATCACTTCTGGGCTGGGGACTTACTGCTGGCATACAGGACAGTCAGGTCACATAGTACAGTGATTCTGAGCCCTGTCTGAGGTAGGCCCCCAGGGTTGGTATTTTTTTAAAAATCTCCCCACATGATTTTTCATACGCAGCCAAGGTTGAGAGCCTGAGCCTTTCATTTGATATAGCAGGGGAAACTGAGACCCAGAGAGGAGATCTGCTTTGCGCGGGCAAAGTGTTACAGTCTGAGAAGCTGTGGAGTTCAAACTCCTCGTTGTCCAAGTGAAGAGCTAAAGCTCAGAGAAGGGAAACGGCTTGTCAGCCTCCCAGCTAGAAGGAAAGTGGGAGTGCAGGAGGACCAGCAGGAAGTCCAAAGCCTGGTCTTATTGTTTTGCTAGCGAGGGAGTTTCTAGCTTCATACTTTCCCTTTGAAAGCGTTTAAGGTCTGGTTAGAATCCTCTAGTGTGGCACAGACTGTGAGCCTAGGGTTGCTGGCTGGATGTGGGAAGATGAGTTATTAGGGTCGTTCTTGCTGATAAATACTCCCGAACTCCTGCCAGCTCTCTTCAATCAATGGCTCTCTGAGTTCTCGATTTTGGAGGTTGGGAGAAAGCTGGGGGTCACTGAAACCTGAAGGGAGTTGAGAAGGTGTAATGATTAAAAGCCCTTGAGTACAATTTACAAAGTGGTTTCATGCCCATTGTCTTTGGTGAGGTTAGTGTATTTATGCCTATTTTGCAGATGAAAAAACTGAGGCTCAGAGGGGGTCGATGTTGTGCAGCTAGTAAGTGATAAAACTGGGGCTCTTGTCCAAGCTTCTTCAATCCCTCCTCACTGAGACCCCTGCTGTGTCAGGTGCTTAGGGGTGGGGGGTAGGGAGGAGGTGTGCAAGGAGGAAAGAGATGCACCTGCCCTACATCCAAGTGGCAAAGGTGGGCAGGGGCACTCATGGGCAGATAACTTAGTGCCAGGGAGGGGGCTATGAGAGTCTGGGGGAAGAAAGAATTGTCCTCATGGGGGTTTTGTAAGCTTCAGTTCTGAGAAATTGCCCCAGTCTGCTGATCAGTGTCCACGACTCACAGTTGCCTGGCACCTGGCAGCTCCCGCTTCTGTAAGGACACACGGCCACCCCCAACCCTGCATGGGGCTCCTCCTTCCGGGTGCTGCACTTTGCCCGGGGCACCCCATCCCCAAAGCAGGGCACCAGGGAAAGGACATTACAACACATTCCTCTTTTTCCCCATTAAGAAAATAGTTCACCAAAAAGTGTGCAGTCTGATGATAAATGTGCCATCACAGTCCAGGACAAGAAATAGAAGGTCAGCCCCATGCTACCAGCTCGGCACCTGCCTTTTCACTGCTCTCTCACTCTCGCCAGGGAGGTAAACACGTTCCTGGATTTTGTGATGAGAACTCCTTGCTTCTATGTAGTTTTGGCACCTAATTTCACATTCCCAGACAATATAGGTTAATTTTGCCTGGTTTTAAAGGTTTTAGCAATCAAATTGTTCTTCTGTCTTGCTCCTTTTACTAGATATTATGTTTCTAAGACCCAGCCACAATGTGGCATGCAGCTGTCGTTCAATTTTCATTGGTGTATGGTATTGAGTTACATGAACGTCTTGTGCTTTAAAGGCCAATTCTTCCATTGACAGGCATCTGGGGTGTCTCCAGTTTGGGAGAAGACCGTCTCCGCACAAAAATTCAGTGACATATTTACTGCTCCTCTTAGGCAGGGAAAGAGACTCCACAGTCACTGCATGCCCAGATAAGCATTCCCAGATCTGAGAAGTAAAGAGCAGCTTTGTAAAATTTCCCTAATATCTTACCAAAGTTCCCACCTTCTGAAGGCATTCTTCTCTCTGGCTGGGGGGTTTAAGATATATGCATAAATTGAAAAGATGGCATGGTGTTAAAATGACTTGATTTTTGTAATTATTGTTCACATTCTCTCTTCTCCTGCCCTGGGAATTCTGATGGGCACCATTAACCTTATCATGACATTTCCACTCCATAACCTGACGTTATGTCTATACCTAGTAGGGCCGCAGCAAGTGTTCGTTGGATGAATTAAAGTGACATAAAATTGACCCCAAACTCTGGTCGTCTTGTAGTTAGAACACTCAGTTTCTCATTCAAAGCACAGGGTTCATCAGAATCTCCTTTATTAAGTAGATACAGCTCTGTTCTTTCATACTCTTTCGTATTTTAAATTTGAAGAGCGGCTCCCAGATCTTAAGATTTTCTACACAACACCGAACTTGTAGAAAAAAAAGATTAAAAGGTGCAATCTTTTATTTGTATGTCTTTGTTTCTCACAGGGCTGGCGTATTAAGTAAGTAAATATTTATTGAGTAAATCTATTGCCAAATAACTAGGACATTTGACCTTGTGTGGATCGAATGTATATTCTATGATATTTACCTTTTTTTAAAAATCAAAATGTAAGTGCAGCCTAAAATACCCTAAATGAAGATGGCATTTAAAAACTTTATCCTTTATATTGCATGCACAAGCCTAATTAATTTTTAAAATTTGTTCAGGAAACATTTGTTGAGTATCCAGAATGTGCCGTGAAGGATTTTATTATGCATATTTTAGTTGATTAAAGGTTAACCTATCTGATGACATTTTAAGGAAATATACATTCAATCAAATCTGCTTGAGCAAATCTTTAAAAGAACTTAACGGGATTATTTTACTATAAAGCCAGTCATTTACTGCATTATGTAGTATTTTTAAAATAATTACAAGATTAACAACCCTTTCACAGTACTTGAGTTCTGCAGATATTAATAAATATTTCACTTCGCAGAGAAAAAAAGAGCTGGTAGTCTTGCTCATATTGACTCAGCTATTGCAAAAGAAAAGACTAAACATTGTTTGCTGCATTGGGGACTAAACTATTGATTCAGGTGACTAATTACACAACTCTTGCCCTGAGGGTGAGAATGCTGTCTCTGCAGTTAGGTGTGTTTTGGCTTCAGAACTATTTCACTGACAGAATGGGATCAAAGCAGACTTACTTAGTATAACTACTACTTTATGAAATAATTCCTAAAAATTATTCCAAAAATTTTGTGTATAAATTTTTACCACCTCCAGTAAAATCAAGCTGCCCAATTTGTTCTCTGATGATATAAGCAACATCAGATTCCCCAGTTGCTCCCTGGGTTCCTGTTCTTTACAAATTCTGCAATCCCATACATGAGTGATGATGTGAGTGGACGCTTCTCTTGACTAAAATCAGATCATGGGACACTAGTCTAGACGCTGAACTGACTCATCATTGCCTAATTCCTCAATTCTGAGCTTTTTTTGCTTAATGAGATTTCACTTAAGAGTTTTTTCTTAAGCTGATTCTTTTTTCAGGGAGAAAGAGAAATGGATGTTCTTAGACTGACATGCTCTTTACAGACCTTGTTTCTCTTAGTTAAAAGGATTTCTCACGGCCCTTGTCTAACTCGCCCATCCCATCACCTGGGGCATTCAAACCAAAACATTTTCAGCCCAAACCAGGTGGCCAAACAGATCATCAGCTAGCTTGTCACCAGATGGACCAATTGACTTGTATTTGAAACTCATTGACATGGACTAGAATGGGAAGAAATTAGCATGTACACCCAGTTCCTTCAGATTGAAATGATTGAGATCAAACAGAACTAGTATTACATGGATACTGAACTACTTTTCACTTGTGGAGGAGCCTCACTTGTGGAGGAGCCTCATGTTAAACACGGTTTATCTTATTTTGAATCACTTTATTATTGTTTCACAGATGTACACCAGAAGATGTAAAGATAAAGAACATTTAGCTATAAAAGAACAGTAGTTCTTAAAAAAACAGCTATAGAAAAACAGTAGTAACTGGCACCAGTCGCCATTTTTGGTGTTGCTAAAACGCTGATTGCAATCTGGTGACTTTCCCAGGTCCTGGCTACTGCATGGGAATTGGGCCCCTCATTTCCCATGGCAGATTCCTGTGGATGGGGATAGGCAGTGCCTGCAACTACTACAACAAGATGTATGGAGAATTCATGAGAGTCTGGATAAGTGGAGAGGAAACGCTCATTATCAGCAAGTGAGTCTGAACATAATCAGAGAAACTTTATGAATTGAGGCTGGGGTGTTTTTCTTTTTCTTTCTTTTTTTTTTTTTTTCCTTTTTTATTAAATCATAGCTGCATACATTGATATGATCATGGGGCATCATACACTAGCTTCACAGACCGTTTGACACATTTTCATCACAATGGTTAACATAGACTTCCTGGCATTTTCCCAGTTACCGTGCTAAGACATTTACATTCCACATTTACTAAGTTTCACATGTACCCTTGTAAGATGCCCCACAGGTGTAATTCCACCAGTACCCCTCCCTCCACCCACCTCCCCCTCCCTCCTCTCCCTTTCCCCCTTTCCCCTATTCTCAGGTTGTAACTGGGTTACAGCTTTCATGTGAAAGCCCTAAATTAGTTTCATAGTAGGGCTGAGTACATTGGGTACTTTCTGGGGTATTTTCTGTTTAAAAAACTACATTTATTTTGCTATCTTAATGTCTTTGTTTCTAAGACTGTATTTTTGCTGCAGAAATGAAGGTGAGCATTCTCAAGTAAAAATATAACATTGTGGGCAGAATAATTAGGTTTAAGAACTCAGGAAATTTGGAAAATTATTCAGACTCTGAGAGCAGTGAATCTGGAAACTTAGACTCTAGATAATTTGACTTTTGACAAAGCATGTTAGGAAGAGGTGTTATCTTTTCTACTTTCCTAAGATTTTGCTCTCATCTACAAGTAAACATCAAAAAGAACCAAAGCAAAAACTTGAAGAGAAAAAAGAAGCTTAATTTAATGCTTTGTAAGTAGCATTTATATTTATAGCACCAAATGTACATTGTGAAACTTTCTTTTAGGGGTGGGAGTTATGGGGAAGGAGAAGAGGGTGGGCACATCCTAACTTGTAGATCAGCATCTCTGGGGCTGGGACCCAGCATCAGTGGTGTTCAAAGCTCACCAGGAGATTCCAGTGAGGTCCAGAGCTTGAGGGCCTCCCATATAGAGAGAGGGCTGAAATAAGAAGCTTCTGGGGCAGGAAGGCCTCTCCCTGGGTTTAGGGGAAGCACTAAGCAGGATGGGAGTCTAGCTAAGGTGCTGGTGGTGTACGACCAGAACTGCAGTGAGGAATGACAGACTTGAGAAAGGGCCAGAACACCAGGACAGAAGTCACTCTTGGATACTAGATACTTAAATACTAGATCTGAGGTCACCAGGGATGCCCAAAGACAATTTCTGAAAGAGGATTCTTGTTACAGTGAGGGTGGCATCTGACCATTTTGTTTGTCTTAATTAGGCAAGTGACCTCGATGACCCTGACGAGTCAGGTGCCAGTTGATGTTAAGATGTGGACACCGCCCACCTGTCCCCCTCCCCCCAGCCCCCAGTTCTCCCAGTTCTTTCCCCGTCCTGTCCTCTCAGGCTTTTCACTTGTTGGAGTCTTTGTGTTCTTCTTAATTGCCTCAGAGCAGCTCAATTTTGCTGTTAAAGGCTGGCTCCCTGCGGGAATAGGACATGTTTGTCCCCAACTCCTCTCCTTTCCTGCTCTTCAAGTCCCTTCCAGAACTACCCGTACCTCTTGAAAAGACCCCATCAGACCTCAGAAAAGCTTTTTATTTTTATTGGAATAGTTTGCCAGATTTCTTTTTCTTTTGAAAAGTTTGAGGGCTATAGTCACTACAACTCTGTAGAGATTAGGGTCCGACTTTTCCAACCAGCTTCGTCCCAAAGTGGTGGGGGCTGCAGAACATTGGAGAGGAAATCAGGCACAAGCGTTGCTGGGGCTTTGGTGAGGGCCATCTGGGCAGCTTATGCACATGTGCACATTCCCCCGTGGCTACACTCTATATTAATGAGGTCTACAGATGCTTGGATGACACTTTGTATTCGCTATATGTATATATATATTAGTTCATGAGCAAAAAAATAAAAAGAATTCGGTAGCATCCATAAAGGGGAATTTGTGATTAACATGCTAATTAGGGCTATATTTGCATAGGTTAGCAATGAACATACTTGTAGGGTTATATTTGCACATCTGACTTAATGTGTAAATTTATAAGGGATTCATTCATTTATTCTTTTGACATTGAGAAGTCATTCTATGCTAAGCATAGATATTCTGAGTCGTAATAGTCATTATTGGCTCTCCATTCATTCATTAAATATGGAGAGCTTGCTATCGCATCAGATATCATTCTAGGCTCTGGGAATGCAGCAATGAACAGTTCAGTGAATAATTCCCTACCTTCATAGAGCAATACATTGTCATTGTGGTAACAATGAACAAGTAAAATACATAGCATATTAGGAAGGTGACCAACTGTCTCAGTTTGCCTGGGACCAGAGGGTTTCTCAGATGTGGGACTTCCTTTGCTAAAGTTACACTGGCCTGATTGTGGGGCAATTCCCATCTAAGTTTCCAGATTCACTGCTCGCAGTTCGTCACTGCTATACAGAAAAAAAGCAGGGAAGAAGGATGGGGAAGGACCAGTGGTCAGGATGGGGGTACCATTGTGAACAGGTGGTTGGGCAGGCCTCATTGAGAAGAGAGCATTTTAATGAAGACCAAGGGGAAGTGAGGAAGGAAGCCACACAGCCATGGGGAGGAAAAGCATTCTAGGCAGAAGGAACAGCAAATGCACTGGTCCCACGGTGGGGGCCTGTCTGCAATGTTCAAAGATCAACAAGTATACCAGAGAGGCTGAGTGGAAGAATAGTGGAGCTGAGGTGAGAAAGTAATAAGCCACCAAACCACGTCATGCCTGGAGGGCGTGTAACAACGCTGGCTTTTACCCTACACAAAAATGAAAGCCACTGCAGAGCCTGAGCAGAGGACTCAGATTGACTCTGACTCTTCCAAACAGAATCACCCAGGTGCTCTGCTGAGAACAGGTGTAAGGGACAAGGGTTGGGAGCAGGGAGACCAGTTAGGCAAGAGCAGTAGAGGAGGGAAGATGGTGAGGTGAAATTCTAGCATATTTTGAAAGTAAAGCCAGCAAGACTTACTGATTGTACGTTGGGTGAGAGAGAATGAAAGAGTCAAGGTGCTGCCCAGTTTTTCCTTTAATACCCAGGTGAATGAGGACATTGTTTCCTGAAGTAGGGTTTCCATTTCAGACATGTCACCTTTGACATGGTTCGTACACCTCTGAGTTCATACTCAATATCAGTACTCTCTGATATTGAATAGGGAAGACTGAGACTTGAGGCCTTCCAGTTAAAGCAGTCAGAAACTACCATAGGAGACGGAGAAGGAATAGCCAGAGAAGGGAGAACCAGGCGAAGAACGCTCGTCAGGGAGGAGGAAACTGACACATAGCGAACATGACTGATGGGCCAAGTGAATGCGTGGAGTCATGAGCACTACGTTTAGCAACAGGGAGGTCAGGGTGATTTTGACAAGAGCAGTTTCAATGGGGGCAAAAGTCTGACCAGAGAAAAGAAAGAGTAGAGAAGAATCAGAGGCAGCCAAGTAGAGATGACACTTCCAAGGAGTTTTCCATAAAGGAAGCAGGAAATGAGCCAGTAGCTAGAGAAAGACACGTGGAACTTCCTTAAAAATCAAAGAAGTTCTGATTTTTAAAACAGGAGACATTCCAGCGTGCACATTGTGGTGGGAATAGTCAATTATAGAGAAAATTGTTAATGGTGGAAAAAGAAGGGATGAACAAAGTGAGCTGTGAGGAAGTCCCAGGGGACAAGTAGTGGAGGACATGGAAATTCATTTATAGTAACAGGACGGAAGGTTGAATATATGAGCACAGACCTTGGTGGTTAGGGCTTGTGGAAGTTCTTTTGTAATTGTTTCTGTTTTCTTAAGAAAATAGGAAAACTCTTGAGCTGGGCTTGAGTAGGAAGGATGTAAGAGTCATCTAGAAAGTGTGAGAGTGAATGGACTATAGAGATGTAGTAGAATTGCAACTGCACTAACGGCCCCCTTGAACTTAACTGAGACCTGTCAGCATGTGTGTATGTGTGTGCGCGTGCACGCACATGTACACGCATGTGGTTTTTCTTTTTCTTCTCATCCCAATTCAGCTGCCAGGTACAAACACAGAGTAAGCTAAAAATTGGATTTAGTTTTACCTGGTAAAACCCCACTGGTACTTTGACTCCATGACAAAGTAAGGAGAGGGTCAAGGGAGCTGAGGATATAGAAAAGGGAATTTTAATTTTAATGATTGACAATTAAAATTTTCCCCCCACCAACTTTCTATTAAGAAAATTTTCGAATAAATAGGAAAGTTGAAAGAAGAGTCTCCCTCCTTCTCCTTCCCCCAATGACATTGACCTTTTGAAGAACCCAGGTCAGCTATCTTATAGGAAATCCCACATTCTAAATTATTTCATCATTTAATATATTCCTCTAGTTCCTATATATCTTATAAACTGAAAATTCAGTCTAAAGGCTCAAATAGACCTAACAAATGCAAACATTGTAACCAAATTGTTTGTACCCCACATTGATCTGAAATTTTAAAAAGAATACTTAAATTTTTTAAAAAGGCTCAGTTAGATTCAAGTTACACATTCTTTTGTACTAATACGTCATCGGTAGTCCTAGGCACCTCCTATCACATCAGGAAATGAGTAATGAGTTGTCCCACTAGTGGCGATGCTAAATTTGATCAATTGGTTAGGGTGGTTATAGTCAGACCTTGCTGTTGTAAAGATTATTTTTCTGGCAGTCGCCCTAGAATTTTTAAGCTGGGCAAGTGAGGATACTTAAGGGGCAAAGGACAGTAAAAAGGTGGGTGATCGGATTGTTGGAACGTAAGTCTTGGACACAGAAAAGATCTGTGCAAGGCAAGTATTTTTAAATGTCTGGTCCCAGTTTTGTGAGTCATTGTCTCCTCCATATTTCTAGCACTCATCACTGTTGAACTTGGCCACAGGTGTGTAAGTTGTTTAAACTCAGAATTTAGGTGGCTTCCTCCTTAGCACCTACAAGCTTACTTTCTGTCTGCTTTTCATTTTGAGTAGATAATAGTTTTGCTATCTGTGGAGATGTCTTTTGGCTTCAGCCATGTTTAGAAAAAAATAATGAGCCCAGTAACCAGACACCTTGCACTGCACACTGTCCCTTTTGAACTTGGGTACTCAGTTGTTCCCTCCTCAGTGGTAAGAAATCCTCACTCTCCCAGACAGTCAGTATAACATTTGCCCCACGCAGTGTTGCAGGCTGGCCCTGACAGTGGCAGAGGCTGGTCTGTCTTGACTGCCAGGAGGATCTCCAGGTTGGAGTCCCTAGCTCTTTACCACGCTTTCCTTTTTCACTTTCCCAATTTACTCCAGCCTAATTTGGGTAAGTGACCTTGTTTGAAATTGTGCTTCTGTGGCCAGTCGCGCTTTCACTTGCTATATGGCTTCGCCTGGCTGATTTTGTCCCTTGCCAGGTCTGAGCCTCAAACTCAAAATAGCTGAGTTGTTGGCGCCCCCTAAAGGACACATGGATTTTAAAAGTTAGCTCATTGTTAATTGGGAAACATTTAGTTGGATTTGTTTCATGTTTGGAGTTTCTTATTCTCTTGTTTTTATTGATTACTAGTTCCTCATTGCTTCTTGGCCCTTTGGCTAAGATCAAGTGTAGTACTGATTACTGGTTCCTTAAATGAATAGGCCATTTTGGTGAGTTCAAATCAGAAAAATGGTGTTCTTCTTGTCCTCAGAGTACTCAAAAATTTTTAGATATGAGTTTATGAGCAAATAATATGTAAATTACTTTCTGCTTTATTTATAGAATGAGATAAGGGAAATCTAGAGTTTTCAAGTATTTTAATTAGTAAGAATTTTGGTCCTTCCTATAGCATGATTTTTCTGCATAGGACAAAATTTAAACTATTTGTTTATTAAATTAATTCCCTGGAATACAAATTGAAGCACCTTGATTTTTACTTCTGTTTTTGTTGCGAGGAAAAAGAAAACTTGTCCAATACTCAGGATAATTTTCTATAATCATATCAAGAGAATATTTGATTTAATAGTGATTATTTTTTAAAATAGGATGTTTTCCCTGTAAATAAGTTATTTACATGATAATAATTCTGTTCTCATTTCTTAGAACTACCAGCATTTCAGGACTTGCTTTTAAAGTTTGAGACTACAGGATACATCATAAATGTGGGAATTTGATTAATACTTAGCCCACAACCTAACCCATTCAGCCAGAGCAGAGCCCTATTGACTGAGTCATCTATGGAATGTATTTTGGTAGACATTAACTGAACGACCTCTCTAAGGCAAACTCATCCCTTTAGGAACCAAGCATTAACTTTGAGAGGGAGAAAAAAGAGCTAGGAAAGTTTCTCCAACCCCATTTGAGAAGCAGTTGCACATACTCTAGTAGCAATTTCCAAACTTGTGAGGGTTATGTGTTCTGAAAACCTGCATAATAGGAAAATTTGCTGTTGAGAAACAAAATTTCAGTGGAGAAGTGGAGAGGGAAGGCCAAAGTGACAGTAAATATATGAAAATGTGTATAAGGTTCATGAAAGTTAACAATATTTGAAATCAAGGTAAATTACCAATGCCATCTTGTGCTCTCGAATTTGCACTATTGAGTATCATGCACTTGTCCCATCCTATATCACAGGAGAACTCTGTGACCCTGGAGACCTTGATGAATCATGGAGTCATACAGAGACCCCAAATAGCTTCTCATACCATCACGTAACTCTTCCATGCCAGCCCAGCCAGGCCCTGGTTGAGCCCAGGGCTGAAGAAGTAACCAAGGAGATCTCCTTCAAGCCTGGAATGATACCCCACCAGAAGGTCCAGGCCTTATTAGAGACTCTAGGGGATAGGTGGTACTAGGCAAAATTACTGTTTATTCCAAACTAACAAACCAAGACTCCAATACTTCCAGCAACTTTTAATTCTGTGGCTCACTCTGGATGGTTCCTGGGAGGCTGAAGGCCTCTGTGACTCTTAACAGCTCCATAGCAGCCTTGGAGCTTTAGGTTAGATGAAAAAGATAAATTGTGTGTGTGTGTGTGTGTGTTCTGTATCTTTTCTGATGTTCAGACAAGGTAGGTAGACATGATTAAGTTGGAAAAGAAGGTTCTCATGCTAACAGAAGTACTTATTCAACACTAGAAATCATGCATTGTGTTTGGAACAACATGCATTTGCTCAGAGTCGAATGCATTGCCATGAGTTCTCCTGACCCTTAAAAATTAACACCAACCTTTCTTTTCAGGTCCTCAAGCATGTTCCATGTGATGAAACACAGTCACTACATTTCCCGATTTGGCAGCAAACTTGGCTTGCAGTGCATTGGTATGCACGAGAATGGCATCATATTTAACAACAATCCGGCCCTCTGGAAAGCAATTCGACCTTTCTTCATGAAAGGTAAGTAGATACCTGACTACGTTCTTCTTTTTTACTATGAAGATGAATTTTTTTTAAAAAATCATATTTTAAATTATGCTTATCAAAATTTCAAAATAATAAAAATAAGAGGAAGAGTTAACATTCATATATCTTTATTGCTTTTTTGTATAGTAGGCTATGTTCCAAGTGTTAGATTTTTTTTTTTTTTTTTTTTCTTTTGAGACAGTCTCACTCAGTCACCCTAGGTAGAGTGTCATGGTGGCATAGCTCACAGTAACCTCCAACTCTTGGGTACAAGCAATCCTCTTGCCTCAGCCTCACCAGTAGCTGGGACTACAGGCCCCCACCATGATGCCCAGCTCATTTTTCTATTTTTAGTAGAGATTGAGTCTTGCTCTTGCTCAGGCTGGTCTTGAACTCCTGAGCTCTAGCAATCCACCCACATCAACCTCTCAAAGTGCTAGGATTATAGGCATGAGCCACCACACATGGCCAAACACTGGATATTTTAATCCCACAGCTACCCCATATGGTAAACACTCTTATTTACACTTTATATATGAGAAAAGGAAGGCTTATTAAGAGGTTAAGTAACTCCCCCAGGGTCCCAAAATTAGTAAACAGTAATCTGGGATACAACCCCAGAGCCTACAATTTTTAGCCACCACAATTTTTTTTCTTCCTATTAATGTCTGAAGCAATTTTATGAATGTAAAGAAGAGATGAATCTGTATCCCTAGGGGGATTTCAGTTAACAATTTACCCCATTCTCCATATGGGTCACCCATATGCTCTATTTAAACACGGCCAAGTGTTTGCTAAATTGCCTGTCAGCCTAGATGTTTGAGCAGAAAGCAATTTGTTGAGTAAAATTTTAAAACTTTAGAAGTGGGAAGGACAATTTACATTGTCACATTTAGCTTCTTGAGTTCTATATTTGAGGAAATAAAGTCCTAGAGAGGTTATGGTTTTCTCCCAAGCAACACATTGAATAATGGGTGAGCTGAGCTCCAGTTCCAAGCCATGTGTCTGGTGGTTTCACCTGTTATCATATCGAGCTGGAAGTGAAGCTCTTGGAGAATACACAGGACTGGCCTCTGACATTAATGTCAATCATCATGAAAGATAATCATGCCCCAGAAACCTTGTTAGTAATGGAATCTGGGGCTAGAGGGATTTTGTTTCTGATCCCGGACGTGGATATTCTTCCCTCCAGCCAGCCTGTGCAGGGAGCCTGGCCACCCCCTGTGGCTGCTAAGACAGGAAGAGCCGCCATGCTGGTGCCTCTGCCCACTGGGTACTAATTGTGAGTTATGACCACAAGTGCTGTTTCATTGGTTATCTCACAAATGATTTGCCAGAACGTGAAGAAAAGTTGAATTTTGAATGGTTTAAAATATTTATGCATTCATTCATTCATTTTTAATCATAAAGGTAGTACACATACGTAGAAAATTAGGAGAACACAGAAAAACATAAAAAATGAAAATTTCTTCCAAGTTATTAAATAAAAAGTTGTGGACAATTAAGGTCCAAACATGGAAAGTGGAAATGTCCTGACTGTGTGTGTATACTCTGAAGTTCATGATGGCTGATTTCTCTGCTGTGCGCCCTGTAGCTTTGTCTGGTCCTGGCCTCATTCGGATGGTGGCAATTTGCGTTGAGTCCCTCAAAACGCATCTGGACAGGTTGGAGGAGGTGACCAATGAGTCAGGCAATGTTGACGTGTTGACCCTCATGCGGCGCATCATGCTGGACACCTCTAACGCTCTCTTCCTGGGGGTGCCCATGGACGGTACTGACATTTTCATTTCTGAGATTTGACCTGGTGCCCTTTCTTGATCAAGGGGATGAGAGGGGGAGCAGACTAAAGTAAACACACGCTATTTTGTAGATTGCGCTTGTCCAAACATTTCTAATATTCCTAAGGTTTTGCTTCCCCTAGTGTTTCTGCCTTGCTCACTTATAAAATATAAATTCTAGAAAGTAGGATTCTAGTAGTGTTCCAGCTTCTATTTCTTTTGGGTCTCTCCGCATTGCTCCAGGAAATAGAATTCTACTCACAGTAACTGAGTAAATGTGCTCCAATCATTTGACCATTAACACACCTTACTACCAATACAACTACTTCCAACAGTTCTTTGGGTCATGAAATATAAATACATACATAAATGTACACATACATACTCATATATACACATACACACAGTCCTCTCTCAAAGCTACTAAACTTGAAATCATTGACTCTTTCTATATGGTAAAAATGCTGAGGCTGCTGCAGCTGCTGGTAGCGCTATCTCCCAAGCAGTGTAAAAAGTTGCATTATGTACACCTTACCATTTAATCCTCAAGACAACCTTGACAAGATGCCCCACTCAAGATGCTACTTTCCTCTCCAAAATACAGTAACAATCATTAAAACATGTGTGTACAACTCTACCACTACCGAAAAACAAACATTAACCATTTGGATTAGTTCCATTCTGCTGTTGACACTGGGTACGTCCAGCCTTCATGTGATTTTCCTGGGTTAATTACAGCCGTGTTTACTGATTCATACACTCATTCAGCAGACATTTGTTGTTGCCTATTTTATGCCAGGCATGATTCTAGGTTTTGGGGACAGAGCAAGGATCGAGACAGGTCCAAATCTTGCCTTTAAGGTGCTTACAGTGTGGTAGGGAGGAGGACAGTCATACCAGTAAACATCTAGTAACATATTAGGGAATAATGAGTGTCTTGAAGAAAAAAATCCAAGCAGGGAAAGAGGGCAGATACTGAAGGAGAGGGTTGGTGGGATTAGGCACGACTGCCTTGGAGAGAGTGATGAGAAATCGCCCCTGCAGAGAGGACGTGTGAATACACCTCAGAGGAAGAGAGGCCACAAGCCAGGCACAGCCCTGAGGAAGGGCACAGTCCCACAGGGAGAGGGACAAAGCAGACTTCCCACACTTGCCCCGACCACCTGAGCCATAACACGTGCTGCCTGAGCTACCACACGTGGACAGTCCAGCTCTGTTTGCCTCTCCAGCTCTCACCACCTCATCTTCCTTACTGAACTCCTCCTCACAAGAGCTGTAGGAACGTCATCTGATTGCCATTTGAGGGGGAGGCCCCACTCATTTGGAGAATTTTTGATCACACTCCCTTGTCTGATCCCCTTCCAGACAGGGACGCCACTGCTGGCCGACTTGTTCCACAGACATTGCTTCCAAAGTTAGGCAGGCACACTTTATAAGCCCAGGCTCCTGGATTCACCCTCTGCCCGGATGGTTAAGTAGGATCACGTAAAGGGAGTGGTAAATCTCTCAGTGATGCTGGAGACTCTGCGTCACCCACACAGAGTTACGCTGATTTCCCTTTTCACTGGGTCCTTGTTAAACTCTCAATTTGCCCAAGGGACCCAAAGATGAACAGATATCACCCCGCATCACTCTGAGATGAAGCAGACCGAGCTCCAGCCTAGTGGTCTGCCCCCCACGCTGGCTGTGTGTCGTTGGGCAAGCTTCTTAATTTCCATGACTTGTAGTTTCTTCAACTGTAAAACAATGACACTACTACTCCCCTGGCAAGATTGTTAAGGATTTAATTAAAAATCTCTTTCATGAAAATCTCTTTCACTTGGCATGGTGGCTAGTATTTGGCAGTTGAAAATAACTGTCTGTTCCCTTCCCTTTTGTGTATTGATATGGTATCATTTGAAAAAGCAGGTGTTTTCTTCCCTCTAATATTCAGTTTAATTAAAAAATATTCATTAAGCTGACCATGCATGGACAAGGCATTGAAGAAACTAAGATGAGTTCTATACTATGGACTGATTATCATAAATGTGAAAAACATGTGATAAGGGCTATGAAAAAAATGAATAAAGCCCTATGAGGTGAGAATATACAGTTAGGAGCTATTAATTAGTCATGTAATCTAAGCAGATTGCCAGTTTCATGGCTCTGCTTACCTAACACCAAATGAAGCTAAAATGTGGCTATGAGCTGCCTAATAGGCTCTGCTTTTTACCACCTTCCCCCTCCCCTGCCCCCCAGGTGCCAGAGTCAAGACCACAACTGCCATAATTACCAGCCCCCTTTGTCCAGAAAAAAATGGGAGAGAATTGAAGTCTTGGCCAAAGGGAGGATATGTGAGATTCTGACTGTGTCCCAAACACAATCGTGGAAACTGACGACTCCTGGGTTAACTGGATCAATTTAGGTCCAAACAGAATAAATTGGTGTTCAGTTTGTCTAGCGGCATTCACATGGTTTAAAAGCCCAAAGAGGGTGGAATTTTGCTCAGCTTGTTTCCTAGACTGGCAGGAGAATCTATGGGGAATGTTCCCTGCTCAGAGCATCCTTCTTAGACTCATATTTTGCTCAACTGCTCTGTTCTTTTTTTTTTTTTTTTCTCCTCCCAGAAACTGCCATTGTGGTTAAAATCCAGGGTTATTTTGATGCATGGCAAGCTCTTCTAATCAAACCAGACATCTTCTTTAAGATTTCTTGGCTATACAAAAAATATGAAAAGTCCGTGTAAGTAAGACCAGTTTGAAAGATTTACGAGTACAATCAGCTTGTGGTTTTTACCCCTGTGCCGTTGCTGTTGTTATTGGCCTCTTTGGTAAGTTTTCTGCTCCCCAGAACCCACAGGGAGCTGTTGATTAAATTTCTCATGCATTTGGCCAAATAGTGAAAGCAGCCTTTGGCTCTGCAGCTTCTCAGGAATGGGGGAGGTGGGAGGCTTAGTGTGTGGTCTGAGAATTTGATCCCTGGAACTAGGATGCCGCAGTGTATTTTTGAGTTGAAGAAAAGGGTTCACTGATCCTCTCATTGTATCAAAACTCTTTGCCTAACTAGAAAAATGGATGCAGAATCAATTTATGGTTGTGTTGTTTCTCAGTAAGTTTAACATAATTCAACTTGTAATAATGGACAGTAGTCTCAGAAGAATTTTTTTCTTAGTAAATAAAGTAAACCTCGATTAAATGTGTAATTATTTTTAGTTGTTTATCTTGTGGTTTGGAGGCCCTGAAGCTGTCATTGAATGGCTTTGTTTTGGTCTTAGACTAGTCCAGCAGAAAACTAGACAGAGCCCGGTTTTTAGTTTGTACCAGTAGCCAGCTAGCCACCAGTGGGAAGCCCATAGCAGGCAGTCCTAGTTTGTATCCTGTCTCTACCACCAAGTAGCCTTTGGAAGTTGTTTAAAATACAATATAGGCTTGGCGCCCATCACTCAGTGGTGAGGGCACCAGCCACCTACATCAAAGCTGGCGGGTTCAACCCCAGCTGGGGCTTGCTAAACAACAATGACAACTACAACAACAACAAAAAATAGCTGGGCCTTATAGCGGGCGCCTATAGTCCTAGCTACTTGGGAAGCTGAGGCAAGAGAGTCACTTAAGCCCAAGTGTTTGAAGTTGCTGTGAGCTATGATGCCACAGCACTCTACTGAGTGTGACATAGTAAGACTCTGTCTCAAAAAAATAATAAAATATATGGGGCTGTATCTCATCTGAGTCTCATCTGTCTTACCTGTAGAATAAATTAGATGGTCAGATGCTCCCGGGATTTTCTTGTTTGTTGATTATACAGTGAATCTATGCCTTAATTATATCTCATTTACTGTCATGCTTTTCACAGCTTAACACGTAATAAACATTTACCCCTTCAAAAAAAATAATAATAAAATAAAACCTACCTTCTAGAGTACAGTACACATCAATGAGATCATATCCGTAGAAGAATTAGTATAGAGCATAGAACATGGTGGGCACTAAATATGTTAGTTTCCTCCTTCCCTCTGCTCACATCCTCCTCAGAAGTCCCTCCATTGTAAGTTCCCATCTCTGAAAGTTCCCAATGTTGTCTAAGACCCAACTTTATTCTATTTGTGGATCTTGAAATTCAGGACTTTTAGTTTCTAGGGAGGAAGCTAACTTGATATGGCTTTATATATTTTCCAAGTGGTTATTGAGTATTAGGTGACTGTTTCAGACATGATAAATTTCATTTTATTTCCAACAGAGCTTACTAGGACTTGAATGAATTAGATAAAGGAGTCATTGCTTCACTGAGATCAGATTTAGAGGCAGTGACAGTGATGTGAAGAGTCTCATTATATAGTTGTTGGTCATTAGTTTAGCCTTCTTCTTGGCCATTTGGCCTATGGAAACTTACTGCATTAGATGATAATGATTTCTCTTAGGTTTCTATAGAAATTAGCTCAGCAACATTCCCTCTATGCACCCCATTGGACAGTGGTTAGTGTTCTAATTTATAGCTCCCGTGTCCTAGAGCAATGTTTTTTAACCTTTTTTTTTTTTTTTTTTTTTTTTAATCTCATGGCACACTTGAACCTATAGTTAAACTTCCATGGCACATTTAAATTATGTCGATCAAAAAAAGAAAAAGAATATACTTCCTGTGTGTTGAACTTCTTTTGAAAATAATTCAATTAACGATCTATAAAAATTTCTGAGTATACCAGTGTGCTGCTGAGTATACCAGTGTGCTCCAGTTGAAAATCACTGTCCTGGAGTGATGAAAACCTGGAGAAATCTTTTAATCTCTTTTTACAGTAATGATATCATAAAAATATATCTCTGGGAAGGATACTGAGACATCTCTATTCAAGTTTATAAACTCTATTCAAGTTTATATGTTTGCCTCTTTTAATTTTCAAATCTTATAGCATTATTGTTACCTAATTTTTACTATGGCAAAGTTAAGGCTTTTCAGTCACATAATCCACTTTAAATAGTTGTTTGTATGCTGTGCTGGTAACCTTGCCACTATTGATTTGGTGCAAAATGCATTCAGAATTCCAAACACCAGGCTTACAGATGCATCCCCTGTGACACCTATTTGTAAGTCAGAGATTTCCTATTTCCTGGAAAAACTCTCATTGAAATCAATTCTCCCAGTTTTGAAAGGAATATTAATTCAGATGCATACATCTATGTAGAGCCATTCCTTCTACGTAGAAGGATCCCAGTGGGCATCCCAATATACTGATACACAAAAATTGTATTCTCGGCCCAGGGAGAAAATAAATGCTCGGTAGTGGCTGTAGTTCCTTCAAGGAACTCTCTATGAACTTGGAGTCTGGAGCCCTTCCAACATCTCTCAGACCATTTGGGGGCTATTGCTCAGACAGAAACAATATGATCATTGTCCACTAGTAGGAAGGGCACTCGATAGCCCAGCAATGGAGTGAATATCTGTTCTTTATGTGTCAGGGATGTTCAGTAAATATTCAGGGGAGCAATGGATGAGCATTGAATGGCCCTGTCAATAAGACTTTGACAAAAAGATTATACATTTAATGTAATACAGAAAATATTGTTCCCTGGAATCAAGAAACAATACATTTACAGTGAACACATACACTTAAGGACAGAGGCAGGACTAATAGAGTCTAGATGCAATGTGATTTATTATTCGTCTAGTCTGGTCCCTTCATTTTAAAAGAGATGTAGGGCTCAGAGACTTAGGGTATATGGAAAGGGAACAACCTAGACTAGAACCTGAGCCCTCTAAGAGGCTTTTTCCTTAACCGCGCTGCCAAATACAGAGACACGTTTAGGCAGCTAGTCATTCATTCAGCAAACATTTCCTTAGTGCTTACTGTGTGGCAGACACTACAAAGTATGAGAATAAGTATCAAGAATAATACTCGGTCACTTGCGTTTACTGTCTAGAACAGGAATCTCTAACTCAGTAGTCTTCAGAGGCAGGAAATAAAAGTGGGCTGTGAGGATATCAGACAACAGGCGATGGGGGACCCTGTGGCAAATTGAAGAGTGCATGACCCGCCCCCCCCCCCCACTGAAGACATTCATGGGTTTTGGGGTCTTGTTTTTTAATTTAAATGGTGTGCCTGCCAAATAAGAAATCAAAAAATATGGTTAGACTTAGCCTTTGGTATCAGTTTTTAAACCCTTAACTAGAAGTCACACCTTTTGTTTGCTACTAATATCTAAAAATCTGTATATATAACATGTATATGATATCTGCAAAGAAAAAGAAATTCACTTGTTTATGAGCACCAATGGCTTCATTTGCAGTAGACTGTTTTATTTAAACAAATGGCAAACATCTATTTTGCTAGATGTCTAAACTGAGTACAAATAGACTCTATTGGACCTTATATTTCAGCAAGGAATTGAAAGATACCATAGAAGTTCTGATAGAAGAAAAAAGACACAGGATTTCTACAGCAGAGAAACTGGAAGAATCCATGGACTTTGCCACTGAGTTGATTCTTGCCGAGGTACTGACCCGGACCAACTAGAATTCCCATACAACATGTGTCATGATCGGTTCTGCGTGGTGTGTAAAGATCTGCTTCTGTATTTGTTGCATATTTCTGCTTTTAAGTATTTTCTCTGGCGGTTCTATAATACCCAACTCAAATAGTCCATGCATTAGACAATTCAGTGAGACGGACCTTTGAGGTTGAAACTACTCTGTATCCCAATACAAAATAGGAAAACAGGAAGGGAGGACCAGAGACATACACAGGTGATTGGCTTGACTGTTTATCTCTCAGCTGAGAACTGTCATGTGAGATGCTCATAGTCAATTATAAGCAACAGGTAGTTTTTATGACTTCATTTTGTTGGGGTCGTTGCTACTCGAGGATCACGTCCCCTTATTTCTGGAAATGATTCACCTTTCCAGTTCTTCCCCCTCTTTCAATTGTTCAGAAACGTGGCGACATGACGAGAGAGAACGTGAACCAGTGTATCCTGGAAATGCTGATCGCGGCCCCCGACACCATGTCTGTCTCCCTGTTCTTCATGCTGTTTCTCATCGCGAAGCACCCTAAGGTTGAAGAGGCATTGTTGGAGGAAATCCAGACTGTTCTTGGTAAGAATCTGGCAGATTGATCGTAGAGGTTAAAAAGCAGTTTGTTCTGAATGTCAGCTTCTTAGGTCAAAGACAAATTATAGTCCACTCAGAACAACAAAGCAAGCCATTGTGTCACACTTTGATTGTGTCAGATGGGTTGAAAAGGTAGTTCTTAAAAGGTGTTTTTAAAAAAAAAAAAATCATAAATACAATACCTGCTCATTGACAAAATGCAAATAACAGAGAGGTGTAGAAAGCAGCAAGTGACAGGCCCTTCCTCTCTCCTCCCAGCCTCATCCCCACTCCCTGGCATAACTAATGCTTTGCTGTGTATTCGTCAAGATCTTTTCCTGTGTACATGCACACATGCATATCTGTGGTTGGATTTGTCTGTTTCATAAAAACACAGGACCATGCACAGCATCCTGCCTGCCTATCAGCTGCAAAGGCTTTTGTGGGTCCACCCAGGGACATGGCTATCTGGCGTTTAGGGCAGCAGCCCTTTCTCAACAAACTTCTAGTTGGTGGCAGAATGGGAAGGCGAGGGTGACACCCAAGGCAGTGGGGCGGTGTATTTCTCTCAGTCCAGGGATGCCTCCCTCTTCACCTCCTCTGCAGGGAGCCCCTGCCCCCACTCAGCCCTTCCCCAAATCAGAATCACTTCCTGGTAGAAAACAGAATTTCTTACATGAAACTTCCTTTACCTGAGTCATCTTTTTAGGAACATCCTTCTTAAAGATGTGAAGAGGTAGCACTTGATGCAGACTGCCCTCTCTTGACTTTTTGCAGCCTCTGTGAAGCAAGCTATTTGGTTGTGGAAGGGCACTATCCTTTAAGAACTATGTGACTACTGCTTGAAATTGTTAAAAATAAGAGGACACTTAATATATGGGAGAAGGGATCTGCAGATGCCTCACATAGGTGGGAGATTGCAAGGTGCAGAACAACATCTCGGCTCCAAACTCTGGAATGTTATCTTGAGTGCCTCCTGTCAGGTGATCAGGTTCTGTGCCAGGTGCAGAGGGACGGTGGGGAACAAGCCAGTGTCATCCCTGCACTTGTGGGGCTCATGAGCTGGTGGAAGAGAGAGAGAACTCAATGAGCTCAAGGGAGTGAAGAAAGGGGGCACCACAGAAGGAGGGTGTTCAAGGGACAATGAGAAAGTGACTTTTGAGACCATGTGCCTGTAATACACGTCCAATACAATTTGCTTGAGAGGTAAAAGCATTTTTGCCTCTTGCTATTCCCTGACACTTCGACAGACCTCTGCAATGATGCGAAAGCAGCTGAGCCATTTGCATGTGTGTCTGTGCCCCCCCCCCCCATCCCCATGTGCCATACACAGACATGGTGCTTACTTCTTAATCAATGCCTTTGGTCACCTGCTCCATTGTCTTGCCTTCCAGGGCTGCCTCAGGAGCCTGGGCTATTTCTGATTCTGCAAAAGTGGCAGCCCATTTGCGGATGCTCTGAAGCTTTGCCATGCCCTGTAGTAATCTGAGTCTCTTTGACCACTGTCAGGCTAATCTGAGATGGTGCTAGTTTGCTCACAAATCAAGAATGGGAACAGATGTCCCCTATAAAGGGGACAAAACCTCAAAGACTTCAGGGACCACCCTGAGAAGACTAATGTTTGAAGCGAACTAGGTGTGGTCTACGTGGAAATGAAAATGGTATGCCCCTCCAAAGGAGAATCAGCCACTCAACTTCAGCCCACGGTTGCCATGTGGAAATACGGTTCCAGTGCCACCAAGTTTTCTGATTTTTCTGGAAATCCAGGCTTTTCTCTAAAATCCCACAGGTTTTAAGATAATTGGCTTCAAGCCAGGCACAATGATTCACGCCTGTTATCCTAGCACTCTGGGAGGCCCAAGGGAGGTGGATTGCTTCAAAGACTTCAGGGGCTACCCTGGTATAACTAATGTTTGAAGCAAACTAGGTATGAGACCAGCCTGAGCCAAGAGCGAGACCCCATTTCTACTAATAATAGAAAAAGTAGCCAGGTGTTATGGTGGGCACTGTAGTCCCAGCTAATTAGGAAGTTGAGGCAAGAGGATCATGTGAGCCCAAGAGTTTGAGGTTACTGTGCGCTATGATGCCATAGCAATCTAGCCTAGGACAAGAGAGCGAGACTTTGGTTAAAAAAAAAAAAAAAAAAAAAAAGATAATTAACCTCAGACCTGATTTTCTATAAAACACTCTGTGGACCAAACATAACATTTTTGGCCCTGGTTTGCTGGCATGTGTTAGAACTATAGACAATTTTTTCACCCAAGAGCAAACTGTTCTTTAAGAGCTTTAATGCCCATCACATATTAAAACTTACCTTCTTTGTTCATTTTATCTGATCCCACAGGTGACAGAGACATAAGAATTGATGATATGCAAAAATTAAAAGTGTTGGAGAACTTCATTTATGAGAGCATGCGGTACCAGCCTGTCGTGGACTTGGTCATGCGCAGAGCCTTAGAAGATGATGTAATTGATGGCTACCCGGTGAAGAAAGGGACTAACATTATCCTGAATATTGGAAGAATGCACAGACTTGAGTTTTTCCCCAAGCCCAATGAATTTACTCTTGAAAACTTTGCAAAGAATGTAAGAGCCCTTCCTTAAAACCACTCTTGAAAATGTCAATTGTTGAATCCACTTGGGTTCTGTCTGCACCACCCACATTACATTCTTTTACTCCTCCCCCTCTGCTTCCCCACCAAGGGCATAGATGTCCCCTGACTTGGAGCGGAGCCACCATATTCACCCCCAAGCCAAGGATACTGGGTCTCCAGTTCTGAGAAGTATCTACATGGGGGCCGTACAACAGGTCAAAACCTGAAAAACCCAGGCCCTTAATTTGGCTACAATGAGGCAGATTTTGTTTAACCCAACCAACCTACTTTTGCCATTTAAACTTGTCACACGTCATCAGGTTTACCTATAGCACCATGTGCACAGAGTTCACTTCCGCCTCAGATGGAAATCCGATGAGACCTAAAGATTTGGCTTTGGCAATGTGCCTTTGGTTTATCAAATAGTCCCATGAGCAGCAGGCCCCATTCTGAATAGGAATCGGCAATTCAGCTGCTGAGAGTCAGCTGCTGCTTTTTCTATCATTGATATTTACTGAATATTCTGCCTCCATTACGTCGAATTTTAGGCAACAATGTTTTTAAACCTTAATGATCCAGTTCCCTCAGTGCCCTCTTTTCCATTTTAATATGCTGTAGAAACATGACGTTAATTCATCCAGTACTCTAATTCTTTATTTCTACACAGCAGACCAGCTAACGCTAGGTAAATCAGCCAGCTGGTCAACAAAATCTATTGAATATCCACTACGTGCCAGGCACTATATAAGCTTAGATATGCAAAAACAAGATGTGGTTTCACTATTTTCTGCATAGCTAAAAATGGATAATTAGCCCTGCTAGGCCAGGAATCTGCATTTTTTGCTTGTGTTTGTCCCTCTTCTGGTTACATGGCACCACACACCAGAAATCTTTGCGTTAGTGACTTGTAAAAATGGTAGTAAAGCTGTGGCTATGTTACAGAGCTAGTTGGATATGCTAATGCTATAATAAAATGGTCTGCATTGCATTACCCCAGCACATTTACATGAAACACAAAACTGGGGACTCTTTGAGGTTGAGTCTGGATTGCACGGGGTGCATCAAACCCCTTGTAAGTAAGGGAATGGAGACAGGGCAACGGGGCTTATTTGAGTTGCAGTTGTTCATCTCAGAGAAGGGGTAGAGTGGCTGAGACCCCAGAATGGTGTTCTGACTGCCCAGTGTTTTCAGAATGAATCAAACAGAGACTGCATGACTCTAGCCTTTAGCAGTCCGGCTAACTGTCTGATCATTTCCACAGGTTCCTTACAGGTATTTTCAGCCATTTGGATTTGGGCCTCGTGCCTGTGCAGGAAAGTATATCGCCATGGTGATGATGAAAACCATGCTGGCCACATTTCTGACACGATTCCACGTGGAGACACAGAAAGGAGGGTGTGTTGAGAACATGCAGAAAAAAAATGATCTGTCCTTACACCCAGATGAGACAGACAACATGCTGGAAATGATCTTTGTCCCAAGAAACGCAGACAAATGCCTGGAACACTAAAGAGCCTGCTCCCCTCTTCCCCCCGGAGCATTTTTCATCAGTAGTTCATGTGCAAATCATCCATCCTTGCCAATAGTGTCATTCTCAGAGTGAATACTCTGTGCTGCGTGGTGTTTTATAGCGAGGCCTCCTATAGGCTGGTAGCAAGATGGGAGCTATCAGTCATCTGCTCTTGTTCAACCCAGAACTAGGCTGCAAGAGAAAAGACAGGGGCCAGGAGTTTGCAGGGGAAATAGTGAAGAAACCACAGCTCTAAGGTCAAATTCCACACAGTGTGTCAAATTCCACACACAGGCCATCAGAAAAAAAAAAAAATACATCTTGTTTCCCATTGGATTTCCAAAGGCATTTTAATGTCCCAGACAGAAGTACTCAAGTTTATTAGAAAAGCCAAGCTAATGTCTGGGCACTGGGGCCAAACACACCTGCTAGTGTGAATAAAAGTACTTTAATCTGGTTTCATTGGGTGGGACAGCAGATTTCATAGTCTTTGGAGAAATGCTCATAAATTCCACACTTGAAATTCCCATGAATTATGCCCAGTTAACGCCTGTTTACCCACACGTGCTCCATCTGGGACAAAAGTCACATTGGAGGATATCTTTTCCCAGTCTCACATCCAGGCCTCATTCACTTACCTCTGCTATGATGGGTATAGATTCAGACAGTGCAAGCTACCTTAGTAATAGCCTGAGTAAAATACAATAAGAACCTTACATCTGCTTTGGGGGGGGGGGGGGTGGAATCCACGTGATGCATTTCAAATTCAAGTACAAATATTTTTTGCATATTTGCATTGTTGCTTAGCTTAATTAGGGTGGCTATTGAGGGATAACTTTAGATATGGCTTCCATCAGCTCTTCTGTCAGCCTCAGTGATAGGGGGAGGAACATTACATCTGCATCTAATTCTACAACCCAGTGGGTTCGAACTTCTAAGGACTGTTCATCTCATCTTATCATCCTCGACATTTTCTCCCTCACTTTTGTTCCATGGCCCCAAAAGCCAAGAGAAACAGATCAGTAAAGAAAATCATCAGAGGAGAACCCCTCTATTTTTTTTTATCCTACCTCAGATTTAACAGTTACCTGAGAGACTTAGCAGTTTATTGAATCATTGCATGTACACTTTGAAATTAGCTCTCTAGAGGGAATCAAATAAGTGGATTCATTTCCCAAACACCAATATACTTGTGTTATATAGCCAATCTGATTGTATCTATTGAATGTCATTGAAAATCTAAAAAATTAAACTTATTTACAAACACGTAGATGTTTGCCATTGAGTTAATTGAAATCTCGTCCTATTTGACTTTTTTTTTTTTTAAACAGTCTCACTATGTTGCCCTCAGTAGAGTGCCATGTATCACAGCTCACAGCAACCTCAAACTCTTGGGCCCAAGTGATTCTCTTCCCTCAGCTTCCCAAGCAGCTGGTACTACAGGTGCCCGCCATAATGCCCAGCTATTTTTTGTTGCAGTTGTCATTGTTTAGCTGGCCCAGGCTGGGTTTGAACCTGCCACCCTAGGTTTGTGTGGCCGGTGCCATAACCACTGTGCACAGGCACCGAGCCTGAATATTCTTTTCATCCTACTATCTAGCAGTAAGGCAACAGCTGGGTATAAAATGAGAGTTTAATCTGCTTGAGCAGGAGCTATTTACTTTCCTTTGTGATCTGTCCCCATCTTCCCCATTCTCACTCCCCATACTAAGATCAGTTCTTAATAGACACTCTTGTTCATAGATAACTCTCAGATGATCCAGAAACCAAGTAGAAAGGCAGGTATGCTAAGAATTCAAGGATCCATGTTAGTAAAGGACACATTGAACTTGGGATTATTTAGATCATCTATGTGGTCTAAAAATACATGGGCTATGCCTGTGAACCTGAGTATGTCTATAGTCAGGTCTAGACAATCTAAATAATTTAGACCCCTAAAAGCAAGGCCGGAATTTGAGACATAATTTTTCCAAGCTGATTCACTTGGTGATTAGTAACATGCTGTTTACATTGCCTCTGGCTGGAGCTGCATGGTAGAGAGGAAAACACCCAGCCAATACTCTGGGGACATTTATGTGTATTTCATCTGTATATATGTTGCCAAGCCCTGTGTCTATATAGTCCAAATGAAATGGAAAGTTGAGATCATGTAAAGATAATGTAGACATAGAACTATGCTGGGAGAGACCTGGGAGTCAGGGGCAGGGGTGAGGGACATGGGGCAGACAGGCAGAGGGGAAGTGCTGGTCTAAATGATTCGAGCAAACTCTCCCACAGTCAAGTTATCTGGGTAGTTGTTCAGCCTGACCTGTGTAGGCAAATATCCATATGTTTGTACGGGCTTGGCCTAAGGAATTTGGAAATCCACTGGCTTTTCAGTAGTGGACAAACGTGTTAGAAAACCCTGTTATCTCTTCAGAATTTTGCCTCATTGATAAATACTTCATTATCACTCTTGAATGTGCTGTGGATTCTATTTTCATCAGTTCTCAAAGAACTGATGAAACAATCAGTAAAATGCATTCATAGAAGGGCTCTTTCACTGTTAAACTGTGAGAACGATTCTACCCTTCTGTCCTCAGGTGTGCCAGACCTTCTCCCAGGCCTTCATTGAGATCCCACTTCCCTCCTCTCAAATGGAAAACAATCACATTCAGAGAGCCCTCGCATCACTGAGAAATGCTGGTTGGAAATTGTCACTTTCTACATCCAAGCCCCTTTCATCACTCACCATACTGATATTACACAGCTGTGGTCCAGTGGAAGAATGATAGCTGGGCCCTACTCAGTCACCTGTATCGTTTGTCTTGGGGACTAAATCTCTCACCTATTCTTGCAGAAAGACATGCTAAATTAAACTTTGTCAATGTACTGAGTTGAAAGGAATTCATGGAACTTTCACTTACCCTTAGCTCAAAGAACAAAGTCAAGGGCTAAACCCAGAGAGGGCTTACCTGGGTAACTCTGATTCCCTTTCTGCAGCTTTTAGTCAATGGTTATAACCCTGATCCTATCAGGTCGACAATATATTTGGACAGGGTGACCACCTGTTCATCAAATCTAGCCCATTAAATACACTCAATCTACCCCTCTCTTCCATAAAGAAAGCATTTCAAAGTGCAGAACAAATAAGGCATACAATTATAAGAATTATTATAAGAATAACTTTGAACCCACCCTCATTTTTAACCAAAAGCAAAAAGTTTGTTTCACAAACCTTGGTATTTTAGTATATTAATAAAAACATTTCTTGCAATGAAAGACTACAAGACATTAAAGTTGAGAGCCTTTGCTCCAGGTGATTTTTAAAGTTCCTTTCAGGCTCTATGACTCCAGATGTGGTACTACGTTAACACACAGGGAGTAGTTTTAAAAAAACAGTGGTTTACTATAAGCACACACTGTGCAAAGCAGACTTCATGATAGCCATAAAATTGCCTTAATTTGGTCAAATCGGCAAATGCTAAGAAGCCCATTATGATTGACAGCCATTATGCAATTTCTTCATTTGGCGAGGGTTCTAGATATGAATGAAATCTTCAGTACCTCATGTCATTACTTCCAAAGAGCAAGGTATTTGGCGTGGAAATACAGAAGACACACAGGGACAAGGGCTTCCTTGTCTAGCCCACTTAGGCTCTGACAGAGGAAGACCTGAGAGCATATTACCCATATGCCTCTGGCCCATTCAGTTAGCTGTGAAAGTTCATTCTTGCAGGCCAGGTAAACAATAGTAACTGTGGTTACTTTCTTACTATATTAAACCCTTTACACAATCGCTTTCATTTGCTTCTTTCAACAATACTATGAGCTGGGTATTTTCCCCCTCACCATCCAGTCTTATTCCTTTGTTACTTGCTTGGTGGAGTTTCCCTTCCCCTGTCCACACCTACCTCCAAACACTTGGCTAGTGTCTCCAGTTCCATCGTGAAAATGTGCTCTCAAAAATTTTTTAATCTGCTAAACTCATCTACCTAAGTTACGGAGAGTAGCTAAGGCTCCAAATGTTATCCTCCCTTGCCACAGATGTTTCTGTTTTTCTGGGGCATTGCATAAAAGAATTACAGAAATCAGTAAACTGGGCTTGTGGGAGGAGAGATGGAGAAAAAAGGAGGTACCTTCCAGAAACCCCTAAAACGATACCACCTATTTTACCCACATTGAAGCTGGCCTCACCTATAACTGTGGTGTTTTCTCCCTGGTTCTCTACAGGAACCAGGCAGGTAACGTACATTGGATGACCCAGCCTATGGGAGGAACACGTAGGCCTTCAGGTGTTTAAGTTCAAATGTTCTTAAAACACAGTCTCAGCTGAACCAAACTCACCCTTGAGCTGGATTGGGCCCAGGGTTCAAAAGTTCTAACATTAATCCATTAATCCCATTTCACCCACCCAGTAAGAAAGGCAAAGAAGGCCCCATTTCACTGATGTGAAAACTGAAACCCAGGGAGGCTGAGTAGTTTGTCCAAAGGCACCCAGTAAGTGCCAGATCCAAGACTCGGTCGCGGATCTCAGTTCCACGTCCCCCAGCCCTTCTTCCCTTTGTAGCTATGCATATTCTGATAATTACTCAGATGCCCTCAGACCAGTCTGAACCTCAGTAGCTCCGTCTGTGAATATGGATTATGCCACAGGAGCACCTTCATCATGTTAAGTTACTATTTTGCTTCATACACATAGCAGGAGTTGGCCCCTTTGCATCTAAGCCCCAGCAGGATTTGAACATCTAAGACACCCTCACTTTCATGTCAAACATGTAATTTGACCATGGAACGGATGATTTAGGCAAGTCCTGTGATGCTCTGGCAGCCTGCAAGCCCCAGACACCAATACGTCTGCTTGTGGCCCTGACTAACTGCTGCAGAGGAATGAGGATGTTAGTGGAACGCATTTCACTCGCAAATAATTACTTCATTCCCTATTTGAACTTCTGGACAAACAATGAATTTGCTGAAGCAAATAATCTTTCATTTTCTGAGTGACCATGGCTTCAGACTCTAACTGAATTTTAAGACTCAATAATACTTCCTCCTTCCCTGCTGAAATTAGTAATTTCTCTGACAACAAAACCCCTCTAGCACTCTTACCATCTTCCCTGAATATGCTGCTGCTTTCACTGCTCACATAGCTCCAGAAACAACCAAAAACAGCCAAAGAGAAGCAAACTCACTTTGGAGAAATCCCTGCCCCTGATGCTGCAGGAATACCTGACATACTTTTGCACGTGGTCCACTGGTGGGGCAAGTGTGAAGTGGGAAGCATTATCATAAACCATTAAGACCAGAGACATGGCTATCTCACTTAGATTTCACAACAATCATGCAAACTATAGATTATTCCCCGATGTGCACGTGATCAAACCAATTCCCAAACACTCAGCTAGAATTTTGAACTCCTCGTCTTATCCCAAAGTCTATGATTTTTTTCATGTGCTACAGTAAAAGTGGGATTTGATCCTCTGGGAAATAAAATACTATAGAATAGTAAATATTTCTAAGTTCTAATCAGTCGACAATTTAGGTACTAAAATTGGGGGTGGGGTGCCAGGTGTTGAGGATACTGGTGAATTCTGGCCCCTATCTTAGCTCAGATCAGTCACTCCACCGCAGAAGAAAAGTCCCAAGACAGTGACTTGAGACTCTGGCCTTTCTCTAACCACCAGCCAAGGATGGGTGAAACCAATCATAGGGATTTGGCTACATGAAACAGACAAAGCAAATTGATTCCATATGTTTTCCCCAGTCATCCATGTTTTGCTCATCTCAGCGTCTGGCACACAGCATGCCCTCCATACATTGCTGGCGGATGAATGAGAGACGAATCATTGAGCCAAGAAGAGAAGCTAGCTCTGTTAGAGTCACAAGAATCTAGCCTACAAGCATGGATTCTAAACTGTGGCCTTTAGCTGGGCCACCTGTGATCCCAGTGACATGGACGGGTCAGGAGTGAGGATTGTTTGAGGACAGGCCGCAGTGAGCTATGATCACGCCACTGCACGCAAGCCTGGGTGACGAAGTAAGATGCTGTTTATCTCTAAAACTAAGAAAACAAATAAAATAAAATAAAATAAAATAAAATAAAATAAAATAAAATAAAATAAAATGTGGCCTTTGAAGTCAGCTAAATGCCATGTTACCATCCAGAAACACATAATGAATGATCTGACTACATTTGAATAAGAAAAACGTGGCTGTGCAGGGAAAGCTGGATACATCTGGATCCAGGCTCCTGGGGAGGGCATTCCTGCTTATCTGGGAGTTGGACAAGATGAACCTTAGGACTCCTGCAATTTAAGATTTCTCAAATTGCCAGGCACGGTGGCTCACGCCTGTAATCCCAGCACTGTGGGAGCTGAGGAGAGAGAATTGCTTGAGCTCAGGAGTTCGAGACTCACCTGAGCGACAGTGAGACCCCAACTCATGAAAAAAATGGAAAAACCCAGCCGGGCGCTTCCACTTCTGGAGGCTGAGGCAGCAGGGTGCCCGCAGCCTGAGTCTGAGGTTGTGGTGAGCTACCACGCCCACTGCATTCTGCTCAGGGGCATAGGGTGGGACCCTGTCTCAACAACAACAACAAAAAAAGTAAAGAAATAAAAAATAAAGCAATGAAATAAAATTAAAAAGCAAAAAAATAAAAAATAAAAATAAAAAAATAAAGATTTCTCAAATTTATGGATTGGTGACACTCTCTGCAACCAGCTGGTGAGGATTTAAACATTATCCAATGTAGGACAAAATGCTGGTCCTGCCATCTTTTGGAAGAACCTCTCTTAGCTGAATAGCCCATGCAAATGAGGATCATGAATACATAGTATTTTGAGCTGAAAGATTATATTTGATGCCCACTGGTTACCAGGATCGGTAATACTATGTGTATTTACAAGTCTAACTCATTTCCAAATAAGTCAAAAAGCTCATCATATTTCAATGCAATTATTCCCAGCTCTCTTTCTTGGGTCTCATCCTGGTCTCTCCCAGTGGCCTGTATTTCTGCCTCTGGGGTATCTATTGCAGATCCATCCATAATCACTCCTCTTGGTAGCTCCCACTGGCCCATCTCTGGGCCAGCTCTGAGGAAGCCCCAGCCTGTCCTGTTCCCAGGCTCCCTGGAGGAGGAGAGTGGAAGCCACAGGGTTCAAAGAGAGACGTGAACCCAGATTCTCTGACTCTTTGTACCATCACACAAAACGGGCGTAACTGCTGCCTCACTTAATAGTCTCCTGAGGCTGCAGAAACTCTTCCTCTTTAATCTTTTGCTCGACAACAAGCCCTGTTCTTCACTTACCATTAGTGTCCAATTTCACAGACAAGGATCTCAAATATGAGTCAGAGCCCCAGAGACCCTCTGAGCTGGAAAGACCTTTCCGGCCATGTGATCCAGCCTGTGCCCCCATCCCTGCTCTGCTCAGGGGGAACCTGCGGCCTGGAGAAGCGTGATGACTTGCCCACTGATAGACAAAGGAGCAGAGAGGGATGGAGGGACACTGGCTCCTTGTCCAGTGCTGTTTTTGCTACACAAGGCTGAGCAATTGTGAGCATAGAAGACTTGTCCTCTTACCTCAGTTGAGGCCAATCACAAATGATAATGGCAAACCACTAAACAATTCTAACTTAGGGCTGTTACGACTTATATCCACCCTGTAGCCCACAGGATTGAGCTTTTTGCTGCCCATTTGTACAAAGCAGCCCTCGCCCAGCTCCTCTTGGGGCTGTGATTTGCCTTCTTGCTGAATTACCCGTCTCCTCACCTGTAACTAGGTCTACCCAACGAGACACAGAACATTTCCAAGAGAGTTGGTGGATCCAGGTACTTATGAATAGGATCGTCTTAGCTTGTTAAAAGTGCAATGCTGCCTTGGCTCATACACTCCCTCCTTCACAATCTGTCAGGTATTTTTGATTTCCAAGGTTGCTATTTGCTTTCAGATGACGCACGTCCTGCCTGGCACCTTGATGCGTCTGTTCCGTCTAAGTCCACTTGGGTGAGAGGTGTTTAATGATAGCAGACCACAGGACAGTTCTTAGTGCTTTTAACTCAGTCTTAGGAAGATGGACACTCACTGTTGGCACTTTCACGAAGCTTTCTGTTATTTATGATATGAACGTGGAGAATTTAAAGTGACCCTAAAGGCAATCAAAGAAGCTTCCCTCTTTCAATCACAAGAAAACAAAAGGAAGAAAAGAAGTTAACCAACCCACTCTTTTCAAAAGACCTTGCAATATTAGATCATGGAATTAAAAGTGATTTAAGTTCATTAGAATGAGACAATGGTATCTTTTCTCATTAGGAATTCACCTGGTTTCCATATTCCATATTCTCAGATTGAATTCATCCCCTTGTGGCCTCTCTATGAACAAGTTCCCTACATGTGAAGAAGAGAAAATTATAAAATGTATGTGGTAGATGTATGGGTAATTACTGTATGATTCTTTCTTTCTTTCCTTCTTTCTTTCTTTCTTTCTTTCTTTCTTTCTTTCTTTCTTTCTTTCTTTTTTTTAAGAGACAGGGTCTTACTTTGTCGCCCTTGGTAGAGTGCCATAGCGTCACAGCTCACAGCAACCTCCAGCTCTTGGGCTTAGGCGATTCTCTTACCTCAGTCTCCCGAGTAGCTAGGTCTACAGGTGCCCGCTACAACACCCAGCTATTTTTTGTTGCAATTTGGCTGGGGCCAGGTTTGAACCTGCCACCCTCAGTATATGGGGCTGGCACCCTATTCACTGAGCCACAAGCGTCACCCTGTGTATAATTCTTTCAACTACTGTATGTTTTAAAAATTGCCTAATACTAATACTTCTTAGTAAAGTATCACAAGAATGGAGAAGAATCCAATGTACTCAATCCTTATATGAAGCCAGTAGACAATCTAATATATACCTTCATGGGAGAAAAACTCAAATCAATTCAAGGCGCGCACAGTGGAATGAGGAAACAGGGAGAGGAGAGGAGAAGGGAGATGGGGGAGGTCATGGTGCATGGCACACCTCTTGGGGGCGGGACACAATTATAAGAGGGACTTTACCTAACAAATGCAATCAGTGCAACCTAATTTTCTATACCCTCAATGAACCTGAAACAATAAGAAAAAGTTGCCTAATAAAATATTGAATTCATCTCCTCAACTCTGCTGATAGACTTGGCTTTCTTCGAAAAGGAGTCAGGTGGGAACTCTCTCAAAGCTACTGTCTGGTCTATAGAATTCCAATAAAGCGAACAAAAACATCCATGTTTTCCTCCATAGCACAAGGTCTACCGTCTGGTTTAAACAAACTCTTTAGATGATTTTTTTCTTGCTTTTGTAGATTTATAGAACGTTCAAGCCAGAGTGGACACAATCCACTATCTACAAACCCTAAAGACTCAGAAGTTAAGAATTTTCCGCATAAGGCCACACACACAGCTCTTAGGAGACACTGCGAGGCTTGGTCTCCCAATTCTCAGTCCAGCGTATGGTTTCCTTCCGAAACTCTGGCTTTCCCCTCAAGAAAGCTCAGGCTAAGGTCTGCCAGTGTGGGGGGTGCTCACTGCCTCAGCAATGGTGCCACTGCCCCAGGGATGGAGTCTAAATTTCAATTCAGTGCTAGATGTCATCTCTCAGCATGGGGCTCTGCCTGCCTTGATTCTGGCCCTCCCCTCCCAGGCTGCAAAGGAAGACAGCTTCTCACCCCGGCTGAGCCTGGGAGGCAGACACGGCAAGACGTTTTGCCCGTTGAATGCGGCTGGTTACTTCAGCAATTCCCTCCACCGAGGTCTGGATGGGGGCTGGCCATGGTCTAGTCCACCCATATTCGGGTTACTTTCCTTTTCCTGATGAACCATGGAGTGGTCTATTCATTACAGGGAAAGCTGGAGGGAACCACCTGGCACTCACCTTTCTAAGGGACTGGCATCAAGCTGTCAATTACACACGTGAGACGCGCAGATG
Organism: Loris lydekkerianus; assembly: GCA_963574355.1. NCBI lineage: Eukaryota > Metazoa > Chordata > Mammalia > Primates > Lorisidae > Loris > Loris lydekkerianus. Next base: position 103,371 of record CAUYPK010031253.1, read on the forward strand.
GGGAGATGTGAGCTGAAAACCCTAGTTTCCTTTTTTCCTTTTAAAAAATAATTTTTACTTGAGGTGACATATACATAACACAAAACTTACCATCTTCACCATTTTTAAGTATATAGCTCAGTGGTATCTGTACATTCACCTTGTTGTACAACTCTCACCACTAGAACGCTTTTCCTCTTGCAAAAACCTTTCCCTCTGTACCCACTAAAGGCTAACTCCCCCTTTTCCCCTGTCCCCAGCCCCTACAAACACCATTCTACTTTCTGTCCGTATCAGTAAGTCTGACAACCCTAAGTTCCTCATATAAGCAGAATTGTATAGTATTGTCCTGACTGGCTTATTTCATTAGCATAATGTCCCGTAATGTGAAACTTAGTAAATGTGGAATGTAAATGTCTTAGCACAATAACTAAGAAAATGCCAGGAAGGCTATGTTAACCAGAGTGATGAAAATGTGTCAAACGGTCTATGAAACTAGTGTATGGTGACCCATGATCACATTAATGTACACAGCTATGATTTAATTAAAAAAAAAAAAAAAAAAAAGCAAAAGTCATGTCTCTGCCAGCCGGGCCCATAGACCATCTAATCTGCTGGGCGGCAAGATGGGAGGGGTTGCTGAGACGTCCTAAAGTAGCTATATAAATAGAAAGCCTGAACAGCAGGTGGGTGAGGGACATACAGAGGACAGATCATAGCTGTTGAGTCCAGGATACCACCCTGGGTCAGGGCTGGACAGAATGCCAGTGGGAAGGGCCAGCGCTGTTCAACAGAACTTGCTGCAACAATGGAAACATTCCACATGCATTCTGTCTAATACAATAGCCATATGGAACAATGGAAATGTAGTTTTGTGACTGAGAAAATGAATTTTAAATTTCATTTACTTTTAATTAACTTATTTATTTATTTATTTATTGCTGAGTAGCCCCAGGCCGGGTTTGAACCCACCATCCCTAGTGCACAGGACCAGTGCTCTTACCACTGAGCTATGGGTGCCCAGCCTACTTTTAATTAATTTAAATTCTCATGATGACATATGGCCAGTTAACTACTATTTTGGACAGTGTGGCCAAGACTATTCTCTCATCTAGTATACCCTCTGAAAGAAAGGACCAAATTTCTGACAGGACACTTTCCTATTTAAAAACAAACTATGGGGCACTGCCTATGGCTCATTGGATAGGGCACCAGCCCCATATACCAAGGGTGGCAGGTTCAAACCCAGCCCCAGCCAAACTGCAACAAAAAATAGACAGGTATTGTGGCGGGCGCCTTTAATCCCAGGTACTCAGGAGGCTGAGGAAAGAGAATTGCCTAAGCCCAGAAGTTGGAGGTTGCTATGAGCTGTGTGATGCCACAGCACTCTACCAAGGGCAATAAAGTGAGACTCTGTCTCTACAAAAAATAAAAACGAAAACAAACTATGAGGATGTGCCTTAGGATCAGCCTCATTTATAAGCAAAGTTTGGAGTCTGTGTGCTTCAAGGGTAATGAGAAGGCTCAGAACCTACCAATTCTCTTTCCCTACACATATAACCTAATCTTCTCACCTTCAGAAACAGCAGGGCAGAAACTAAGAATGCCTCAAGGTAAAAGTCAGGAGACAGGAACTCCAGGTCTGACTTTTTTTGGTCTATGACCTTCGGCAAGGCCCCTCCTCCCTAAACCATAGTGCCTACCATCACTCAAACAAGGGAGTTGGAACAGGTAACTTTGAAGGCCCTATCCAGCTCTAAGATTCTAAAATAAGAATGTACAGTGCATTTCATTAAAATTAAAAACTTGTTAGTTTAAAGGATACCATTAAGAAACTGAAGAGACAACTCACAAAAAGGAAAAAGATGCTTGCAAATCATACATCCAATAAAAAACTGGTCTCCAGAATATATTAAAAACTCTTACAATTCAGTAATTTTAAAACTCCAATTTAAAAATAAATGATGGATCTAAATAGACATTTCTCCAAAGATATACAAATGGCTAATAAACACATAAAAAGATGCTCACCCAGGAAATGTAAATCAAAACTACAGTGAGATACCACTTCACACTCACTAACATGGCTATAATTTAAAAGACAATAACATGTACTAACAAAGATGTACAAAAATTAGAACCTACATACATTGCTGGTAGGAATATAAAATGGTGCAGTGGCTTTGAAAAAAAAAGTTTGGTAGTTCCTCAAAATGTTAAAGTTATCATACAACCTCACAGTTCCACTCCTAGGTATATACCCAAGAGAACTAAAACTAAGTTCACACGAAAACCTGTACATGAATGTTCATAGCAACATTATCCGTAATAACTAAAAAGCAGAAACAAACCAAACGCATAAAAACTGGTATATCCATGCAATGAAAGATTATTCAGCCATAAAAAGGGATGATAATGAGTGAATCTTGAAAACATTGTGTTAAGCCTGACACAAAAGGCCACATATTATAAATTCCGTTTCTATGAAATGTCCAGAATAGGCAAATCCATAGAGACAAAAAGCAAATTAGCAGTTGATTGGGACTGGGACTGGGGCAGGGGGATGGATGGAAAAAGTATGGCGTTTCTTCTGGGGGGTTATAAAAACATTCCAAAGTTGTTTGATGATGGTTGCACACTCTGTGAATATAGTATAAAAACCACTGAATTGTAAATTTAAATTGGTAAATTATATGGTGTATGAATTATGTTCTCAATAAGGCTGCTTTAAAAAAAAGAAAAGTATGAACACCCCATCGTCCTTACTTCTTGGTCCAGACCAATTAATCCTGTTCATGTTTGCCCCCAGGTTCTAGCGCTAGGTGCCAGTGACTAGTGTGGATCATTGAGCCTGGCTGCAGAACACTGGCTCAAGTTGAAGATGCTTCATTTGTAAACGGGGGTGGGGGGTGGGGGGGGAGCGGCTCTTTTTAAAACAGTCTCTGCTATCTCTCCCAGCTTCATACACAGCTCAGGTGGAGCTCTCTGCTATAGCTAGGAATAAATTGTCTAAATTCCCGAATATCAAAAATGCATCTTTTTAAAAGGCAAGAAAAAAAGAAATGCAGAAACTTACATATTCTGCTGAGTCAAATTCTAGAAGCCCTGCAGAACTACTGAAGTAATTCTAATTCTGTAAATAACCCAAATGACCACTGTGAATGGTAAAACTATATCAGCTCCCAAGGACCTCCCCCCCAAAACCCTGTGCAAGGGGTCAGGCATGTGTCATCATCCTGCAGAACCCCAAAGCAGAGTCCCTTGACTTTGGGATAACAGGTAAATATGCCTTGCCGGGGAGTAAGGAAGACTTTTAAAAACCAGACACTGGTTGGAAGTAGAACATCTCACTTTCCCATTCTGCCAGGGCCAAAGGCTAAAGAGAAAGAAAAGCCTCGGTGGAAAGATTCTTGCCACAAAAAGGAAGTCAGACCTAACGAGACTGCAGCATTGGAGAAGTGTAACTGCAAAATAGAAAGGCTGTTTGTTTAATAAACACAACTGAACAGTGTAAATAAGTGTTCCCTTCAAAGCAGTAAGTTTGGGAAGCTGGACACATCATTCTAATAATATTACCATTCTTCAGAACATGTTTGAAAAGACTAGTATAAGACCTTCCTCAGAGCCCACAACACATTGCTTTCAAGATCCTCAAAGATAAGAAAACTTGGTTCTTTGAAGATAGATCTGATTTTCTTACAAATGCCCAAGAGTTCTTCCAAGGGAAGACTGGTGAATAAGGTCAGTGCTCAACCTCCATCATCTCATATTCAGCCACAAGCAAAGCAAAATTAAAAGTAGAAATGGGTTCTGAGAGCAATTCTGAATAAGTGTTCCTGCATTGCTGGGAAAAGGGCATAGCCCCTAGAACACCTATGTTGATGAGAGCAACATGCTTTGGTTGTGTAAGGTCTGATGTTTTCATTAAGCAATTATAGTCTCTCCCACAGGGGGCCTCTCTCTACCTCCAACATTCTACTCCCTGGTTGGAAAGAGAAACCATCAGATACCTATTAAGAAAATAGTCAAAGCAATTAAAGCAACCTCAGGGTGCCTGATGTGGACATAGTGATGCTTCATTAAATGGTCAATCATTTACTGAACACCCCACGCCAGGGGCTGCAAGGATTTCAGAGAAAGACAGGTCCCTGCCCACAAGAAGTTCTCATTCTTGTGAAAATAACAAAACAGTGTAAAATCAAATACAAGCAAACTTAAGACCAGATGACAAGGCTGCCCCCACCCTGGGGCTAGTCCACTTGTTTCTGCAGAGAACATCCCCACTGATTCCCCAGCTTCAGCACTCCACACGCAAAACTGCACTGCACAGAAAGGAATTAAGACTCACACATTAGAACCTCCAGCCTCCAACATCTACACAGCTTCAGGTCCTGACCAAATCCATTACTTCAGTTATTCATCACAGACAAAATGAAGACAGATTTAGGCACAGAGTGAAGATGTGATATTAACTGTGCTGTGTTCACACTTAAGACCAGGAGATATCATTTGCTTGCCTAGAGGCTGGCTGGGTCACGAGCCTATCCATTACTAGCAAAATCGTTTGTGGTTTGCATTTCACAAGCACAGTAAATTCCACAAATCTCAAGGAGCTCAAGGAATAGCCAGGACTTCAAATAACAGCTGGCCTTTGAAAATTCTTAAGCAGCTCCTCTCTGGAGGGAGGGTCATTTCAAGTTCAGGTCTGATTGGCTTTTTCAGTCCCTCTCTACTCTCCATCTCCTTTCTGCAACCTCAGAGTCTCCCCACACCACCATAAGCACAACCGCGGTGGCTGCACTGGCAGGTTTGACTTCTCTTGTGTGGGGTCCAGATGCAGCAGTGGTGTCATGGGGAGAGAGTGGGATCAGGACTCTGGGCCCTGCACTGCCGTCTAAGGGGATCAGAAGGAAAGGTGAGGCCTGAGTCCTTTACTTGATGTCATCCCTGCAACAGACAGTGATAAGGATGATAAAGCCTTACATGTGCATACTGTTTGGTAGATTATAAAACATTTGCACACATATCCCGTTTGGATTTTTACTCCCTACTTCACGCCCTAGGAGGAAAATAAAAGTCACACAGAAATGAAGCTACTGAGCAAGAACTCAGAAGCAGGTCACATGACTCCAATTTTGCATTCTTTCCATGACATTCCTCATGCTCATGGCAGGGCACAGCACTAGAATAGTGACTAGATGCCCTAATTATAACCTTGGGACTTATTCCCTCAGTAGAGAGTCATCTAGTTAACTCTTCTGAGCTTCATTTGCCTCATCTGTAAAATGGGGATGCTGTTCACTACTTTAAGGTTTGCTGTGAAGGCAGACAGGACATATAAAATGCTGAGCCTGGTGCCTGAAATCAAAGGGTGCAAGGCACAAAGCCTACTAGTTCATTGTTTGGGGGAGGTGGGGGGGATGTACTCCCATTGAAACATTAGTGGGGCCACAAATATTAACCAAGTCCCCAAACTGAACTTGATCTTTCTGCTCAGTCACTGGACTCCCTGCCACTGAAAATGCTGACCTCAGCACCAGCAGCAGCACCCTTCTGCTACAGCACCACTCACTCAGCGCCCCACCAGGCCCCCAGGCATGGCCAAATGAGCTATGAGCAGGAATAAGCCCCTTGCTGAAGAAAAGGGAAAGAGCACACTCCTCCCTCCCCCATGGACTGGGCCACAGGAAGGCAGAGGAAAACAATGAAGGGAAAACACAGGGATTTTAATAGGAGTACCTGTGACTGATTTTTTAAAGACCCCACAGCACTTGAGGTGGGAGATAGAAGTTTTTCTCAGTGTTCAGATACTGCCAAGCCCTCACCCTCACTAGGAGGTAAAAGACTCCCTGAGACCACACTGGGCCCATTAACTAGAGTCTTTTGGTAAACCAGGGCTCACTCACACATTTTACTGACTCTTCACAAAGACCCCACACTAAAGGTGAGGTAAGAAAGAATTAGTATCTCTATTTTGCAAGGAGTAGGCCCAGGCCAAGGAGGTAAGATAATTTGTGCAGTAACAAAGCGAGGCAGCAGCAAACCTGGATCTCTGTTCCTCCAAAGCCTGCCCAACACCCTTTATGACCACTACTGCCTCACACTATTCAGGTGAACAAGGGGACTGAATCAGTCTGATAAAAACATCTTCTGGAGGCCAGACACAGTGGCTCACATGTAATCCTAACACTCTGGGAGGCTGAAGGAGGAGGATCCCTCAAACTCAGGAGTTTGAGACCAGCCTGAACAAGAGCAAGACTCCGTCTCTACTAAAAGTAGAAAAAACAGCCGGGCATTGTGGTGGGTGCCTATAGTCCCACCTACTGTAGAGGCTGAGGCAGGAGGATTGCTTGAACCCAGGAGTTTGAGGTTGCCATAAACTAAGCTGACACCATGGCACTGTAGCCTGGGCAACAGAGTAAGACTCTGTCTCAAAAAAAAAAATCTTCTGGAAAGTGGCTTTGGAAAGCAAACCCCAACCCAGCAAACTGTATAGTGGGAGGATCCTATGGCTGGTTCAATCTCCCATCCAGCTGGCCCCTCACTGGGTGCTCCAGAGCATGTTGGCCAATCTTCCCAAGCCCCAGTTTCTTCAACTGTAAAGCAGAGGCTAGCAAAACCTACCTCACAGGACTGTTGTGAGGTTTAAGCCACAAAAAACCTCTGGCTCACAGCACACAGTATTTCGAGGAGCCATGGCCTATGCTAACCTCTTTAGCCACCTTATTTCCTCTTTCACAGAAAAAGCAAAAACAGAAAGGAAAAAGTGCCTTTTCCCAATCACAGAGCCTGGGAAGTCAAAGCTGGGGACAGAAAGCAGATCTGACTCCAGAGCCCATAATCTGGAAAGTGATGGGTATGAAAAGTTTCTATGCTAGTCTGAAACCTAGGTTCCACGCACTTATCAAAAGCATGAATGTGAAGCCTACTCAGACAGACCCACCATGAGGTTACGCTGTCAGGGAACCCTGGCTCTGCCCCGTGGCCTTACCCTCCTCTGCTTGGTGTTTGGGCACCATCAGCCAGAGTCTTGACTCCCTTCACAGCCTGGCAGCTGAGTCAGAAGCCCAGGTATGAATCCCGGTCATGCCAATAACTAGGAGCGTGGCCTTCTGCAACCAATTTAACTACTCCTAGCTTTGTTTCCTTACCTGTAAAATGAGAATTTTAACGTATCTCTTTCATGGCTTTATGGTAAGGATTAAATGAGAATTAGAGAAGATTATAGAGTCATGTATCAATTAACAACAGGGATGCATTCTGAGAAGTGTGTTGTTAGGTGGTTTCTTAGTTGTGGGAACATCATAGTGTACTTACACAAACCCAGCTGGGATAGCCTTTTACACACCTAGGCTATGTGAGATGGCCCATTGCTCCTGGTCTACAAAACTGTGCAGTATGTTGCTATATGGAATACAGTAGGCAATTAACACAATGGCAAACATTTGGGTATCTAAATATAGAAAAAGTGCAGTAAAAGATTTAAAAAAAAGTACTGCCTTGGTCTGGGGCACTTACCATGAATGGAGCTTGCAGAATAGGAAGTTGTCCTGGGTGAGTCAGTGAGTAAGTGGTGAACAAATGTAAGGTCTAGCCAGAGCATTACTGTACATGACTGTAGACTTTATAAACACTGAATATTTAGGCTATACTAAATTTATTAAAAAAAAAAAAAAATAGTAACTACCACTGTCCCTCCACCAGATGGGAAGTGCCTGGCTTCAATCCAGACTCAGGGAGTTGTAACTGGGGTGAGTGGAAGAAAAGACACTGGAAGACAAATGCCCCAGCGTAAGGCCCCATCTGACTCTTCTCTCACTGAGTGACCGTGGGCAAGTCACATCACTGGGTCTGGAAAAGAAACGGACCCGTCAGAAAGGTCTCTGAGGTCCTCTCCAATCCCACCCCCATCGTGTCCATGATTCACCATTCTCAGTAAACCCAAATAGCACCTAAACCGGCTATTGCCCCACTGGCTTTAATGACATCAATCAGCCTATTCATTTTGCCACTCTAAAATATTCCAAAGCTTTCTCTACCCCAACCACTCTACTACCACCCCACATGGTTTTCTAGATTTATTAAACACCTCTCTTTTACCAAATTCTTGCTGGCTGTCTCCACTTCCTCACATTCTAATTTAGAATTTTAGATGTTTTAATTTCACTCCCACCAGCTCTGAAAAGAGCTTTGGATAGATGCATCAAATAATTTATATTTCAATAAATCAGAATTTGTGTAAGACCAAAGAGAAGTTCACATGGGCATTATCATGATAAAAGGACTAAGGAGCTAATTACTGACATAAAAGGGCAGCATTTTACAAATTTACCCATTTGAGCTGTTTTTGTACAATTTAAAAGCAGTCATTTAAATATAAACCATGTTTCATTATACCCCATTGTTATCTATTTATTGAAGAACACTTAAGGATGTCTTCTTTTAAAAATATTAGTCATTTCCTTAGATTATAGTAGAGTAAAATAATAAAACCACATCTCTTCAAAAATGGGTTTTCTAGGGATGGAGAAAGATGTTCTTTGCATTAATTCATACTATCCCTTTGTACTCTGACTTAAACCAAGTTAGCGTAGTGAGTGCATGTGTTCCATGGACTATATTTTACACATAACAGTGTTCAAAAAAGTACTTTATAAATGATTAAATAATGTCTGTGTTAAACTAATCATTTTTAATCTTCTCAGCTTTGGTCCAATATTAACTTATAGAATCAAATAGCAAAATTCTTACAGAACTGAGAGGTGCTTTCATTATTCCACAATTTAATGCTGTGCCTTACCCTGTAGAGCTCATCTGCTGGAACTGCACTTCTGACTCTGGAAGCCCAGTAAAGACCTGGCTCATCCCGCCCCAACAATAGCCCTTGTACAAGGACCCCTGCTGTAGATTCCTCCTTGGATTTGGTTTCTAGAAAGTGCTTCTCTGAATGATCGTCTGCTTCTCTTTGTTGAGAGGATAAAAACCCCACAAGTTAGGACATGCTCGCTTTTGCTACCACTGCTGGAAAACCTGAAGGCCAACTCAATGTCCAGGTGTCAGCACTCTGATTACCTCCAGCACCTTGGCAAGTCCACTGTGTTTTGATTACCAAATGCCCCACTTTTTTTTCATCCAATTCTGTTTTCTAAACTACCTCAGAGATGGAGGACATAAACTTTTGGAAGTAGGAGGGGCATAAACTCCATATGCATACCATAATAACCATGAGATTTTATTGTGTGTGAAAATAAAATAGTTAATAAGAATATGAGACATCAAAAACACCACGTTGGATATTTTTTGTCCCAAACTAATAGGGTCATAAAGGCAGTGTTTGTTGTGAAACCAAACTACAGCAAGCAAACACTCCGAAACTAAGACTCAGTTTTTGTATTGGGAATGTATTTACCTATTAGCTATGTAGAACAGATATTTCACTTGAAAGAACTGTAGTACCTAACTGGCTAGCACCAAAAGCAAGGGAAATAATAATAAGATTTGGTGCTTTTTATATGGGTCACTGGTATGTGTACAAAAGAGATTCCAAAAACTTTAGTGCTTGGGTTCATGGAATTTCTGCCCTTAACCAGATGCTCTGGGTGCCTAACCACATCCAAGAGAGAGGCCATACCCTACCCCCAAGATCTCTTTCTATAGCCTAAGATACAGAACAAAGCAGGTCACTCAACAGAGTGAAATGACTGCTGGTAGAAACGAGATGTGGAGGGGAGTAAAACTGTACAAGCGTAGTAAAGGACAAGGTAGCAATGAGCATGGAAATGGAAAACACACGTACCCTCCAGTCCAGTGATTTTACTTCTAAGGACTCATCTCAAATGTTTGCATGTGTGCACAAAGAAGCACACACAAAGATATTCAATGCAACATCATTTGATATCACAAAACATTTGGAAGTAACCTAAATGCTCATCAGAAAAATAACAAATATGGTGGCACCCGTAGCTCAGGGGGCAGAGCACCGGCCACATACACCAAGGCTCAGCATTCAAACTGGCCTGGGCCAACTAAAACAATGACAACTGCAACAACAACAACAAAAAAAGTAGCCAGGCATTGTAGTGGGCTCCTGTAGTCCCAGCTACTTAAGAGACTGAGGCAAGAGAATCGCTTAAGCCCAAGAGTTGGAGGTTGCTGTCAGCTGTGACACCACAGCACTCTACCCAGGGCCACAGTTTGAGGCTCTATCTAAAAAAAAAAAAAAAAAGAAAGAAAGAAAGATAACAAATAAACTGTGGCACCTTAATCTAAGGAATATTTTACAGCAACTAAGAAATTGCTAGATTTCTTCACATAGGTATAGAAATATCTATAACCCACATTAAGTGGAATATGAGAAGCTACATAATACATGCATTATGTTCCCAAACTGTATACATTATTTCAAAATGCCCAGATTATCTATACATCTATACCTACACACACAGTAAAAAACAAGTCTGAAGGACCACACAGAACTGATCACTATAATTAACTACGGTATGAGTTCGGTAGGTAAAGGGGGATATAACTTTATCGGTGTTGTTTTAATTATTTAAAAGAACGTATTCATGTATTACTTGTGTAAATTTTAAATGGTGATTTACATTATGAATGCAATATGGAAATCAGTCCAGCAGTTCTCTGACCCCACTTTATAGGTTTTCCTTAACGATAACACAGCAGAGAAATGGGAAGTGGTGAGCTCTGCACAGTAGGTCTCAATAAACATTCATTGAATAAAGCTGCCTCAATTTCCTTTCTTACAAACAAGTTTCCACACAGCTCTAAAAAACGTATCTGTGAGTCTAATTTGTGTAAAACTTCCTCATGGACCAGGAAAAGGAGACAAGGTCAGCTTCAGAAGAGAACTGAAGCAGGGAAAGGGAAGGAGAAAGTGTGAGCCTCTCCCTCAGAATCTTCAAGTCAAACAAGCCCATCTCCTCCCTTTCTCCAGGGCCTACCACACCACCCCAGGGCAGTCTGTGCTCCCCTCCCATCCCTTCCTCCCTCCCTCAGGGCAGCCCCCCAATTCCCTATAGCCTGACCTCAGGTTCATTTGCTCAATAATTGCAACAGATGTCCTGTGATTTCTAAAATTACCACTCACCCAGCAGGGAGGAGAAAAAAAATTAGCAGAAATAACTGCTTTGAGGTTCTGGAGAAGAAAGTAATTTTCCTCAGCCTGGACAGTATCTGGGGCCTCAGTTAAAACCGCCAGAGGAAGGCTTGGTCCCATAGGTCTGTGTTGACAATATACCTTCCACTCCCATCCCCACAGGTGGAGGGGTGCAGCTGACACCACAGGCAGTTCCTCCTTCATCCCTATCTTCAGTTGTTCCCACTGTTTCTTCCTCCCACCCAGCCAAACACCCTTACTGCTCACAGCAACACCAGCTGGGAAAATTTCAATCTTACTTGAATTAAAAAAGGAAGACCCCTTCCACCACTTCCCTTATTTCTATCACATGAGCGGAACAGGACTTGGGGACATACCCTGTGACTACTGATGGCAGAGCTCCCAGAGTCTAGGAAAGGCAGGAGGCAGAAGTGGTGATGCTAACATCTATTCCTGGATCACCTGCTAACCCCTCTCTGTCCATCCCCTGCAGGGCCAGAAACAACCGCTGACACCTTCCTCAGCACACTCATCCACTGGCAGTAACACTGCACACAGTCCCTCCCTGTACGCCCAGCCACCAGAACTCTACAACCTCTGCAATCTCTCAGGAACTTTGTTTGGTGAGGAGCTGCTGAGGGTATGTTAGGGAGTTCCCCTCACCACCATATTTGACATGACCTAAGTGTCTCTACTGCTGGGCATGCTGTCCATTTTGTGTCAGATAATCTTTTTATTTTACAAATAGTTAAAAATTAAACAAATACTAATATAGGTGATAGTTTTTAAAAAGGTAACTACCTACCTGCTACAGGGGTCTCTGTTTCTCACAAAATCATTTTTAAAATACTGAACTTAAGCTGATTTTTTAAAGCTGATGTTAAGAAAGGAATACATCTCCCCCAAGTGAGCTGAGAAAAATGTGCATTTAAGGCAACCCATGAGGCTGACCTGCAAGAGGGTATTCAGGCTCTAGCCTCAGAAACCTGAGGGGAAGGATACAGAAATGAAATCTTGACAGCATCTTTTAAGTCTCCTTTCCATCTGTGACTGATGCCATTTCCACCCCCAGACTTTTCAGTTAACTGAGTTTATAAATTGCACACACACACACTTCTTATTCAGCTATAAGCCAATTTGAGTGAGTTGTGTTTCTGAAATTTATAATCCAAAGACTTCTGGCTAATACTCAATATTCCCAAATATCCTTATACTAAAGGTAGTCTCACTTGTTAAAGTATCTGAGCAGGGAGGTCCACTGTACAAGCTATGATTATAAAACGATAAGAGTTCATTTTTAAATAAACCAAGTAAGTGAGGACCCCACTGAAATTCTTCTGAAGGAACTTTTAACAGTAGCAAATCTGAATTCTTTAAGAGTTGGATTTCTTTTTCTTTTTCTTTTTTTTTTTTTTTTTTTGTAGTTTTTGGCTGGGGCTGAGTTTGGCCACCTCCAGCATATGGGGCCAGCACCCTACTCCTTTGAGCCACAGGCACCACCCTAAGAGTTAGATTTAATTTTTTAAAAACTGTCAATAATCAAGGTAATGGCTCTTCAATAAAAGATCAAGCTAGGTAACCTTGTTTTTTGCCAAAACGAAGTAAGACTTAAGTGAGATGTCATTATTTGTATAGCTAATAAACTGGTTCGTACAATAATTAAGTACATTAGGTGAGGCATATATTAACTAGTAAGCATTCCAAATTGTGTATGAAGTCAGCACATTGTACCTCATAAATGCATTAATGTATACATGATCTATGTGTTTATGACTTAATAAAAAACAAAAACCTATTTTTAGGTCTAAAAAAATAAAAAATAAACTGGTTCATATTTTACTATTAGGAAACCAGCTGTGGGTAAGGTTTTACTACACAAGTCCATCAACTCTGCTCATTTCTCTGTTCTCCCTCCACCAATCTTTACATAAAATGTAAATTACACATCTGTCCAAATTGAATCAGTCACAATGTTACTTATGTACAACACTGACTACAGAAGCCAGCTCATGACTTAGGGATTCACAAAATATCAACAAGTACTTGTCTTTCTTCTCTCTGCAAGAGAAGAGTTAAATTTGCCAAGAAAGAAACATAAAATCCTGAAATTAAAGGCAAACTCTTACAGGCATTTCCAGGGATTTCATTAATACTAGACAATGAAAGTTAGCCTTTCGGGAAAATATTAATCATTAGCCAATTGTTGAAAATTAACTAATGATCTATAAGGATATACCATGGAGGCCTTGTATGGTCCTTCATTTATTTATTCACTCATTTGGCATGCGTTTCCTGATGTGCCTCCTGTGTGCCAGGCATAAAGTTAAGTTCAGAAAGCTATAGACGTAAATCAGATTCTAGTCTCAGCTTTTACAATCTCACATTCTAGTTTCATCCAAAGTCACTTAGCTAATTAGCCAAAAACCTAGGCTTTCAGACCCCTAGACCCATGAACAGAGCCACCCCAAATTATAAAACAAGGTGTAAAGAGGCTGATATCTATAAAGAGGAGAGTTTACCATGTTTATGGGAGTCCAGAGGGACAGCAAGTACTTATACTTAGGCAGGTGGGGGTGGGAGGCAGGGAGTGGCCAAGGATCAGAGAACACTAGATGTAGGAGGCAGAATGTAAGCTGCCCTAGAAAAACAGGTAGAACTGAGGCATGCAGAAATGAGAACGCTCAATTCAAACAGAAAGACAATAAAGACAGTATTGATGACACATGCAACTAACACCCACCCTTATCAGCTAAGCCCAAGGACCCAGGTTACAAAATGGTGTTTCAGGTATTAGAATTTAAACCATCATATGCAAAAACGTCAATGAAAGTTTTTAGTGGAAAATGCTAAACCACATGACAATGCAGATACAATGAACTTGCTTTTAAGCCCTGCTAACACTGTAACACTGGGATCTCAGGCATGGAGAAAAATAATCAAAGTAGACTTTCCCGTAGCATTGCTGGCCATTGTACGACATCCAGGCCTGCAGATAAGTATTCATAACCCAGCACTGTCTCAGATCAGCCCCACCACTCTCTACTCCTCTGGGCCATAGAATTGCTAGACTACTCAGCTCTGAAACCCAACTCTGAGGGTTCCTTCAGCCACAGGTGCATGACAAGAATCAGAGACCCTAAACTTTGCAGGAATAATTGCTTATATAACTTCCCACTCATTCCTAGCTAAGGACCTCCAGGGAGCCCACAGAGAGACCTACCACCCAAGAAATATCCTAAATATGGCTCATAGGAAGGAATGGGTATGCTGCTTCTCCTCAGAGAGCAACTCATTTGGCAGTCATCAACAACACATTTACTGAACATCTCCTATTTATCATTGCACCAGGCATGATTGGGGATTCAGAAAGGGTTCACTATGGCCTGGCATACTGGCTCACGCCTACGGTCAAAGAACTTTGGGAAGCCAAAATAGGAAGACTGCTTGAGCCCTGGATCAAGTTTGCAGTCGGCTATGATGGCACGACTGCTCTCTAGCTTGCCTAGGCAGCAGAGTAAGACCAATCTCTAAAAAGAAAAAAAAAAGGTTCACTATAAACTGTATTCTAAAGATGCCTAGTAAGATAAAGACGTGCATGCAAGTAACCAAAATATAGGGCATTTTATATGCAAAATGCCTCCCAAAAAAGGTCATATAAGATTGTTCCTTAGGATCAGTATCATAAAAGCCCTCATGGAAGAGATCTAATTTGAGATTATCTTTGAGCAGCTGTAAGGGGAATGATGTGTAGAAGGGGTAATGAGAAGAAGCAGCATTTCAAACAGAGAGGACAGTGGAGGAAAAGCCAGAGGAGGGCAAATAGGGGAGTGGCATTTAGGAACTTAGAGGGGAGGGGCTCTGAAGGAGAAGAGTAGAGGGTAAACCCCAAAAAGGTCAGACCAGACCAAGGTGGACATGGCCACAGGGCCTGGCCTTTCCTCAGGTGGGCAGTGGGTAGCCTCTGAAGCCTCAGATCGCTCTCTAGCAGAAGGCTCCTGATGGCGGTGTGAATGGAAAGGCAGGAGGGGTAGCAGAAGCACAATGTGAAGTGGGCTGAAAACACAAACAAATGGGTCTCAACAAGATGAGAAGGCAGGCAGGAAAGGGGTCAAAGCACCTGGCATGATGGGTACTTGGCTATATAAAGAGATAAAGAGGCAGGGCCATGGCCCTCACCTCCCAGTCACACAGGGCTGGTGTAGAGATCAAGAAAGTTCTGAATTGGCAGACGAAGATCTCCATTTTGGACATTTCTAATTTGAGGCAGTTCCACACTCCAGAGAATAAGGAGGCAGTTTTGGGAGGGAAAGTACCAGGAACAGGCTGCACAGACTCAAAACTATACAGTTTGTTTATAAGAAACTGAAGTTAGAGATGCCAAATAATATGTTTTTCATCATAGTGAACTTCTGTATCTGATACTCGAAACAGAACTTCTCCCTTCTCTGTGCTAAGAAGAAAACAAGTGATACACACTTTCACCAAGTGGAGTGGAGGAAATACCACTACTGTCTGAACAAGGAGGGATATTACTGTGGGAACTGAGCTGCCCTGTTTCCATGACTTCAGCCTCAGCTAGTCCCTGCAAGTCCACAAATGAAACCTGCATAGGAAGTTGAGATCTTTTTTATATTAAAAAAAAAAAAATAACCCTGCAAAAACTTCCTACCCACCTCCAAGTTAGTCTCCAAATCCCAAAGTTATTAGAGTTACACACAACTCAAACCAAACACACATTGGACTGATGGGGAAGGCCACATTTCTTACCCATCAGAAGTAATAATTTCACTACAAATAACTTAAAGCAGGCAGAAACATCACGCATTACGTTGGTCCTGCACCTCACCCTAAGTGCTCGGCATACACATTTCCCACAGAGTTATCAAGCAAAGAAAACCTCCAGCAGTCTGATACATGCAGCTTTTCCACCTATAACAGTCTCTGCTCTTTGTTTTGCCATTCACATTAAATGAAAGGTATTTACTACAGATGAAAAATAAGCTTCACTCAGCTGCCTCTAAACCAACCCCAAAAATAGAGCAATTACTTTGGTACAAATTGGGTCAAATGTATTTAAAAAAAACACCCAGTTCCCTGGTGGGAGACCAACATGGCATGAGACCTTGCTAAGAATCAGAAGGAAATCCACAAAGATCTTCCCTTCCCACAGTGGGAAAGGAAATATTTAAAGAGTCAGGCAGAATACAAACTCATTTGGCCATGTGACCATCCAAGTGAAAACAAGACACAAACTTAAATGCCATGAGTTTCAGAATACTAAGAGGTCAAAGGAATATTCACTGGTTTTTAGAAAGGCCTGCCAAACTAATACACTGCCCAACCTCCTTTAAAAAAAAAAAAAAAAAAAAAAAGTCCAGTGTTTAAGAAGTGTCAAGAGAAGATCCACTGGGGAGGGGTTGCAAGAGGGAATAAAAGAGACTTATCCTTTTCCTGTATTTTATTCCCTCACTTCTTACATGAGAAAACCAAATGCTCTGACAGCACTTACATTAGTGCCCCTGAATTTCTCTAGGAAACAAATCAGACTATTAATTGGCTTACATATGCAGCTACATTAATTATTCCATTGATCTGAATTAATCTGTCTTTCTGAAAGGTATTTATTTTCTAAGTTTGTTTAATCATGTTCTCTTGAGCTACAAAAAGCAACAAACTGGGTCGCCATCCATGTCATTAAATTTGGTAACAAGGCTAACACCATCTGTGGCCTACACTATGATGATCTATCTCCACTGATGGGAGGCTTTTCGCTACTTCTGCTTTTCCTTTAAAACTGTCATCTAATGTAACATATCTACAACCAAATCAAAAGCTATTTAAAATGTCCAAAATTACAAAGATAATTTCTGGCATGGTATAAATACTAACATACTAACTAACAGTAAGTGTTCGTTATGTGTATACAACTCCCATAGATAGCTGTATTTTCAGTAGCAATATGCAAAATCTTTTTCAATTCTCTAGAAATCAAACTACCAAAGCCCAAAATACAAATAGACATCATGTTACATCTGAAATATGCCACAACACTTTATATGTAACATGAAATCCTGTACATAAACCATTAAGACTTATTCACAAGAGCCTAATTTCACTATCTTCAGAAGCTAGCTGAGCTCTCCCACACTAGGTAGATCCTAGTGTTTTTGCCTTTACAACACTCACTCAGTTAAGAACATCCAGCCCTGCTAAAATACAGCTCCAACATGAGAAACCAAAACAAACAAAACCAATGAAAAGAGGAAAAAGAAAACAGAGTTTCCTGATCTCTAGAACCAGCTTCCTTCTTCATCTATCACCTGGACGACCTCCAATTATAAAGACTTGATCCTCACAAGAAGGATGCTGCAGCACCAAAAAAATCCTGAAATGGCTTCTGAATCATCAAAGATTACAGAATGTCAGAGGTAGAACAATCCCAGTGATCTTCCTATCCAATTCCCTTAATTGCCAGGTGGGTGAACGGCAATGCAGAAAAGGTATAAGAAATGCCCCAAAATACAACTAGTGGACAGCCAATTATGGCATGCTCCTAGTCCCAGTCTAGTGGTCTTTAGTGGCTGTTAAAAAAAAAAAAAGCAGAAACAAAAACTGTATCAACCTTTCCCAAAAGAAGTTCCCAAAAGAACTAGTTCTATAGTTCTATGATGTTAAAGTCTTCTGCCAAAAAAATGTTTAAAGAATCCATGACCAATTACTTTTAGGGACTAGCTGAGTTAAACAATATAAAACCTGTTTTCTAACTGCAGAATTTCCCAGAGCTTCTACTAAGCTAATGTGCACTATAAATCTTTAAGAGGACAATAAAATATATGAAAGTCTCCTGATTTATTTAACCATACAATCATTTTAACCTGGGACATTTCAAAGGACTAGCAAGGAATTTCAATACCACACTGTTATTCTCCAAATTATGATCTATGTGGATCTATTAGTTGTGTTGTATTCTACTTCTCTAAAAATTAAGAGTTCATGTCAAAATCTATGATAATTCTCTACTTACCATAAAAATTGACCAAAGTACCCACTACTCCAAAAAACACTGGATTAAAAAAAAAAAAAAAAAAAAAGCTAATATTATCAGAAAAGAATAGTAGATAGCAAAAGCTTACATGGAAAGAAAAGTTATTTTATAATCTACTACAAATCTCTTCCTTAAAAAGTCCACCTCCATTTATACAAGATTCATGGTTTTAAACACTTTCATTCAGTATAAATCTGAGAATACAAGTCAAAAAAATAAAAATTAAAACCACTGTTGCAAAGCTCCAGGAAATTTATCACATGCATAGCTGTAAACTTCAACCACCCAGAAGGCCAGCTGCCAGTGTAAGCTTAGAAGCAAACGATAACCATACACCAGGACAAGGAGGAACTCTAGGGACACTTACCAAGTTATGATTTGTTGAATTTGAATCATCTTCAGGGAATGGGATGTAAATAGCTAAGGCCACACAATTGGCAAAAATAGCCAATAATATAAATATGTCAAATGGTCTGAAAAATTTTGTTAAGGTATACATGTGTTATGCAAACATAAATCATTTCCCTCATCACACTCTCAATCACACCACTTTTAAATTACTTTTAAAATGAAAATCACATACATAAATCATATTTCAACTGACTGTTGTGACTAGCAGATTTTCAGCAAATGTAATCATCAGTGGTCATCTCATGGTAGATACTCCTATCACATGACCTCTCCATGTCCTTCTCTTCTCTTGCAAGAATCACATGACACTCATTCTTCTGCTGTACATTGTATATTAAAACCTAAAAGTACATCCAATTAGGACCCTATATGAACTAGCTTTCTGCTTCTTATAGTTTTAAAAGAAAACAAGGGCCTTACTAAATTCCCAGCTGTTGTAGACACAAAGAAGTCATCATGGAATAAATCTCTTCCACAGATCCTTGCCTCCCTGTGTTAGAACCATTTTCTCAGGGGCTATTCTTGGTGGTGTTAGTCTAAATCAGGGGTCCTCAAACATTTTAAACAGGGGCCAGTTCACTGTCCCTCAGACCGTTGGAGGGCCGGACTATAGTTTTAAAAAAGAAAACTATGAACAAATTCCTCTGCCCACTGCACATATCTTATTTAGAAGTTAAAAAAAACAAAACGGGAATAAAATCACACCGCCTCATATGGCCTACAGGCCACAGTTTGAAGCCCCCTGGTCTAAATCATCTGTCTAGATTTGGGTAGGCCAAGTCACTAGGGCCTTCTTCATTCCACCTGTGACTTTTTCATGACCTATTCCACTACTTCTGACAATGGGATAAACAAGGCAGGCTTAAGCTCCCTCCTCTTCTTTCTCTCCTACAGTAATCAATGGCTATAAGTGTTTCAGATTAAGAGATGGACTAGAGCTCATTTATAATGTGCTGTTACTGCGCTCAATTTGTAAACAACTTAAATTTTAAAAAGCCATAAGAAATCAGCACCAGACATTTTCAATTTAAGTTTTAATACTTTTAAATCTCGGAAGCCTGTCTGAAGAACCACTTTGAGATCAATCTTCAAAAGATACTTGCTTAAACATTCTGGTGTTATTAAGAGACACTGTCAAAACTGGGAATACAAAATTTGACATCTGCCAAAGTGACTGTTTTTCTTCTTTTGCTTTTCAGTCTTTCCAAATGCAAGGTTTAATGGGCATCAACCTAATCCACAATTCCTGGGCTTGATTTTACAACAGCGCTTCTTCAGTACATTCATGCACAAGAGAAAAGGCCACCAGTTTAACTACTCAATATTTGAGGATATGACCAGACTATTGCTCTTCTGGAAAATCCAAAAATGCTGTAAAGAACAAATACTCTTCATCTCTCTGGAGCAATCTTGAGTTTCATAAAACCTCAGCCCCTTGAAGAGCTTTAATAACTTACTGAAATAAGGAAATGAACAGCATTATTCCCTTACTAATTTCAATAGGTTTGTTTTTTAACTCATCTAGTATTACAAAATCTTTCATCCAGGGATCCAACTTTTACACACTGTGAGAAAATGTCAGAATCCCCTTTTAATTTTTTCTCTTAGCAGGTTGCCCCTCCTCCACAATTTGAAAAGTCAAGTGTCCCAATGTTGTTCTTTATAGAAACACACCTAGTCTCCCTTCCCCTGTAATCATCCTCCTATTCAATTTCCCAATGCCTAAATGACAAATCAGCAAATCTGAGAAATACTAACACTATTCATGAAGGCCACATATGAGGTGTATTTTCTTCTCCATGCCGTTTCAGTTTCAGTCTTCCAGTTCAGGCAAACACCATCTCACTGCCACAAGATTTTTACAAGTGAAGCACAACAGAGCAGTAGAGAAACAGATGAGTCTGGTCCTGACAATTCCTTCTGATAAGGAGAACATCCCTCACTCCCCCACAGTGCAGGACACCCTGCCTCGCCTGTCTATACAAACAAACTAGATTCTTGTTTTCTCAGTGCACACTGGGCCTGATAGAGCTGTCCTTTGGAAGAATTTTTAGAACCTGGCATTTGAATTATAAGGAAACTGTCATTTGAAACAACAAACACATGGATCATATACTTCTTAAGGATCTATGTAGTCTACAAACTGTACCATTTGTAAGAAGCCCTCTCCCTGAATTGGCAGCCACATCCCCTAATTCCTGTACACACACGTGTGTCTAGCAACTTGGAAAAGAGAGACAGCAGTGTGATGTAGGAATTCCAATTACTGTGCACAGAGAGAAACAGCATCAGGCCTCCCACCTCACTCCACATAAAATTAATGACCCCAATGAGAGGGCTCTGCTTACTCAGAGTCATGTCAAGCCAACCTAAAGAGGAGATATTTCTGGCAAAGTGCAGCTTCTACCCATGACTCCAGCAATGCCACTGAGGCACATCCTGATTCACCTAATTCCCTCCTAGCCTGACACAAGTGTTCTGTTATCAGACTGGAGAAGAACTTAAACAGAAAATGCACACACACAACCCCAGCTGTGTGAGAGACACCATAACTCACTCTAGAGAAGAGACATCTGTTCTAAAAAGAAAAAGCACATGAAAACCCCTCAAATCCTACCCTAACATTTGGCTGCTCTCTCCAAAACCTTTCTAGACAGTTACCTCATTTTAGCTCCTGTCCATGAGCAGAGAAAACAGCCAGCTAAGACAGAGGGCATGCATATAGCTCCCTAGCTGGGCATTCAAATTATAAAGGGAATTCACTCTGCTTTCTAGCTGGCTGACAATCTCCTCCCTTTCCATTGTAGCCCCTCCATCCTTTTGTGCCTGGTGGGAGAAGCCCTACATTTCACAACCCTTCCTACAGTTAGAACATGCTCTAAGGCCCATGACAGTCCCAAATATACTTCTGGGGAAAGGAAATGCTTTATTTTATCCAGACTAGTGAATCATCTGACTAATTAAAAAGCCACTTGCTCAGAAAGCAGGTCTCAGTCATCCTTTTCTGAAGAATGGCAATAACTGAAGGCTGGCCTCCAGTTTGGGGAAAGGAATAAGCCAGCAGAAGTACAATAGTTTTCTAAGATCTGGGACGTGACAACCATTCTGGGGCATTTGGAGTTCAGTTTTAAAAATACAAAGGAGACACCCAGAAATGTAACTCCAGTCCAAGGACATAGACAGAATTTTTTATAAAGGCAGCAACTGCAAATTCCTCCACTGAGAGGGCTGTTCTATAACTCATAAGGGTTCAGGAGGAAAGGCACATATAAACCTCTCCCCTCATAGGCTCCCTCATCCTCACATTTCAAATGTTTTTTTGGAACTTGTCAAAAGGAAATTCCAGGAAGTGCACTGATCAGCCAAAAAAAAAAAAAAAAAGAAGAAGAAGAAGAAGAAAATAATCAAAATCATGCCCTCCTTATGAAGCGTTGATGTCTGTAGCTACCTGAACAATTAGAATCACCAAATGTCAGAGCTAGAAGCAACTTAGCATTAATTGTAGTTGCAGAAGCAAATTTCAAACACTGGAATGAGAAGATTCTACTAAAGGTCAGAAATGTATTAACTTCCAGTAGAGTCTCATATGGTCTTTTTTTTTCTTAACTGGGATATCTTATTTGCAATAGGTTCAATGCATACCACTGCCCCAAAACAACATGCATTTAAAACCAGCCATCTAATGTCCAAAGACCAAAGGTTGGTTTTACATTTTAATTATCGACCACTCTGGATTGTCAAGCTGTCACTCCATCCCCCACCACTAAACACACACACCCAGACAGTAGGCTAAATATACCCACAGAGCCACCCCTCTGCAACCTGAGGAGATAGGAAGGTATGAGACCCCTTATATACAGCTTCTTCTATTGCTCACATTCCAGACTGCTACAGCTTTGTGTCATTTCAGAAAGCAAATCCTTTTAAAGAACATATGGTGAAAGAGAAAATGAGAAAGATTTCCTCCCCCAAAAAAGGATACTTCCATTCCACTATACTAATGCAGGCTCTTCGGATGGGGTTATTGAGTGATAAACAGAAAAGGGCGCGGGCAGGTCGGCTGTTGGACGAGTTACCCTGTTTTTTGCTCTTAGCGTATTGCTGACGTTTTCTTTGGGAGAGAGATCCTACAGGTGGGGGTGCAGAGGTGCTCATAGTTTGGGCAGCCTTGGCCTGTCTAGCAGCATCGATTGCAGCTTGCCAAGACAGGACAGTTTGCTTGGAGCTATTCGGCTGAGAAGTTGGTCCTTCACCAGAAAGAGGGAGTCTGGTGCCTCTTGCATAGTTCGCCTCTAGAGAGAAAGAGAAAAAGAAAGATTAAAAAACAAATGATAATCTAGTGTGCCTGGAAAAAAGCAAAGGTTGTCCTCCATCAGTAACAGGGGACTCATTCCCATGTATCTGTTTTGAACCTCATGTCCTTTTTTCAGAAGCAGGGGTTTGGTCAACCAGAGGTTCACCAGCTCTGGTCCAAGTGTCAATCACACCCAAAGGAGTTAATACTCCTTCACTGCCATGTCTTTCACAGGAGGCTTTCAGAACATTTCTTCTGACAGACTGAGGTCATTCCCACATTTATTCCATACCTTCTCTGAATTTTAAAACCCATCTATCTCTAGTGAGTTAACATATATGTACAACAGTTTTTCTGTAACATAACTACCACATCACCAAAAAAAAGGCAGTACCAATAATTCAATAGTCTTAATCATTTTCAAGGTGTTACTCCAACATCTTTCCACAGCCACAAATACATTTTTTTCAGTATGAGGGGGAAAAAATCCTCCACTGGCACTAAGGCAATACCAAAAACCCTGTAACAAATATCTAGATTATGCACTGACACTTCCTGCAAATGAAAATTCATGATGCTTGGGACTCATTTCCTCCACAGGCTTCCGAAAACAGAAAACATCTTTAGGGCTTTTTTGCATTTTAAATTGCAGCAGCAGCAGCCAAGCCAGCAACCAGAGAGACAGACAAGGCAGTTGGCCTGCACCCTACACCTAGGACGGATCACGCCAGGGGCCCTCGAGGCCTCAGCAGAAGCATGTGCTGTAGACCAGCTTTTAGGTATACATAGGACATAAACCCAAGGGGGCTCCGTGTGCAAGGCCCCCACCAGCTTTGGGTCAGCCCACCGGCTAAGCACCTGCCTGCCTTCTGCCACAACCTCCTTCCTGAAGCAGAAGTCAAAGTGAAAGAGGTGGAAGAGAGGTAGAGGGATGGGCGTTTGCAAAACCAATTACTGCTAAATAAAGAGTCAAAGCAAGCACAGGTTTGTCTGCCCAGAAAGCCTGAGAAGGGGGCAAAGAGGGCGGGCAGCAGGCAATCAGCCCAGGGATGAGTCGTGCCAAGCCTTACCCTTGCCGAGCGCTCACCCGGAAAGGCTTCCAGCCCACCGGGGTTTAGGGGCACAATGATCTCCAAAGAGAAGCTGGTCAGAAGCTGCTCCAGTCTCCCTGGACCCAGCCTTCCACCCCCACCCCGGCCGGCATGCAAACTGCACGTGGTGGCCCGGCCAGGGCTGGGGAGAGCAGCCCCACAGCGCCTGCGACTCCCCGGGCATTGCTAGGTTACCGATGTGCGCACAGCCAGCGAGGAGCGGGAATACTCGCTCCACTCGACCCCCTTCCCCCAGATACCGAGACTGGGCCTCCCCTGAGAGGGAAGGGGTGTGCTTCATCCACCCGCGTGAAGGGTGAAACCGGGCAATCCTAAAATTTTCCGGATGCCACCAGGGACCTTCTCTAGTCAATGAGGGGGCGGGGAAGGAGAGGAGAGGCTGTAAAGGGGGCTCCGGCCGAAGACTAACAGCCCCTCTTCCATCGCTCCGGGGCGTTGATAGAAAGTTGAGCCCGAGGACACTGAACCCGTATCACCTCGACTCGCCGCCCCTCCAGCTGCACAGCACTCCACATAGTCAACGGCCGCCCCCATCCCACAAATGCAGAATTAACTCTGACATTCAGGGCCTGAAGGAGAAAACGGAGTGGCTGTCACGCATCTCCCTTTCTGTGTAGATGACACCGAGCTAGAAGCGCCCTCTCTCCAACCCCCTCAACCCACCGGCGCCGCGGAGACGTGGGGGTGGGGGTGGGCAGAGGAGGACCATGACAGGATTAGATTTGGCAGTGGGTGCCCAGGCGCTGGCTGCTCACCGTTCGCGTGGTCCGTTTGCTGCTGCCGTTGATGCTGCATTTTTTTCATCATCATCATCATCATCATCCACGAACATTTATTGAGCGACTACTGTGTGCAGGACACTGTGCCGGGCGTTGGGACGGGGAGGAATGGGTAAGGGGATCACCAATAGGTAGGAGCCACGGTCCCTGCCCTTATTCTCGCTTCAGCAGGGGGTGGGGAGGAACGCGGACAAATAACAGAAAATAAGGATAATTTATAAAAACCGCTCGCCACCCAAGCTCCCTCTTTTTCAAAAATGGAGCAAAATAAACTTTTTAAAAAAATAAAATCAGATGTATATATTTAATATATACATATAATTTTTTGCTGCAAAGGAGAATTGGCTTGCTCTCCTCCCCTAGCGGAGGGACGCCGCGGTGATGCCGACCCGGCCGCCGGGGCCGCTCAGAGAGCCCCCCATGCCCGCCCGCCCGCCGGCCGGCCGAGGAGCCGGGTGCCCGCCGCCGTCGCCCGCGCCGCCGCTGGCTCGGGACCGCGGGCAGCCGGAGCTCACATCCGGGGACGGAGGCGCTCGTCCGCTCGCTCGCTCGCTCGCTCGCTCGCTCCGCGCCCGCCGCGCCGCGCCGCACGCCGGCTTCGCCCTGGCGACGCTGCGCGCCCGCCGCCGCCGTCCCCCGCCCTCCCCCCGCCCGCCCCGAGCCTCCCACGGGCCGCGCCGCGCCCCGGCGGTCCACGATCCGATGCGGGGTTCTCCCCGCACCGCTCGCGCGCTCCGGGTGGCCGCCACGGAGGACTCGGGGTGCGGCCTCCCTGGCCTGGCTGGGCTGACCTGCGGTCGCCAAGGGGTTAAGCGCGCTCCAGCCGCGGGCCGCCCGGTTAACCCCCTCTGCGCCGCCGGTTGTGTTCCCCCCTTTCCCCCGAAAGAGGCGGGAGGCGGCGGTGTGCGGATTAACCGCTCCTCCCCCAGCATTTCTTGGGGGTGGGGTCCGCTTAGGCTCCCGCGGCCCGCTTGGGCTGCACGCCCCCGCCTCCCTCCGGGCACACCTGGAGGTGGCCCGCCCCCTGGGAGCACAGGTGCTAGCGGGCGATCGTCGCCGCGGTTTCGGAGCGCACCCTCCCGGGGCTCTGCCAGGCTCCCTTACTACAGCTCAGGGACCGAGCGGGAGCTCCCCCACCCAGTCCTCCTCTTTCGGGTTGTGGGGGAGGAGGACGGAGGAGACCGGACTATAGAGAGCACTCACTGCCCCAGGTAACTGC